>WAAF01019154.1:0-20307 GCA_013400475.1 Tricholaema leucomelas | reverse complement strand
TTTCTCTCTTTCTTTCTTTCTTTCTCTCTTTCTTTCTCTCTTTCTTTCTTTCTCTCTTCCTTTCTTCCTTCTTCCCTTCCCTTCCTTTCCTTCTTTCTTTTATTTTTTTCTTTTCTTTTTCAGTCAGTGATCTGCAAGGCAGCAGTGACTAATCATGTAAACACAGCATGTTCAGCAGGCATTGTGCTGCAGCTGCTCCTGTAGACACTGGGATGTGGCTGAAAAAGGCATGCAATACCGTATGACTTTGGCCAACTAATCATCTCACTCAAATATTGGGTCTCAGATACGTGAACAAATAGTTGTGGTGAACAACTTGTGAGCCAGTCACAGACAGATGCTTACTTGTGGAAAATATTCAGCAAGAGTAAGTATTTCTGGAGAAGTCATGATCTGTTTACAGGCAATTTCTGGCATGAAGGGTCTATACTCATCAATTAGCATCTTTAGTCTGAATTATTTCCAGCTCTAATTGAAACTAAATGAAGAATTAGTTTATCTGGATCCTATCACTTCTCTGTTAAAAAGCTCCAATACACAATTTGTGATGCATTGGTAACTATTCATGAGTTTATTCAACTCATATTTTCTCAAGGGTGTGGTAAGCATACTGCTTTTCTTGACCTTCTGCACTGGTTGACAGCTTCTTGGTGAAGTCTCTCTTAAAAGTAAAGAAAGAAGGAAACTAGTAAGAGCAACAAATTGAAGCATGTCCAAATAATGCCAATGACATCATGTAGGTCTCCCAAATCCTGGCAACTCATAGTCAGTTACAAAATGGGTGCTTGATTCAAGAAGGGGCATCTTCACTTTATGTCTTTGAATAGAAGCTACACTTTCACAAGAGCCTGAGATATATAAAAACAAGAACAAAAACATAGATAAGACAGAGCAGGAGAGGAGTCAGTGTGTGGGTCTCTGTCACAGTGGGTGCCCTGGGCTGCTCCTGTGTAACTAATCCTTCTGCTTCCTAACCCCTCTCGCCGATCCTCCAACCTCACCTTGCACATAAGGCAAACTCTGGGATAAGGTAGAAGGGTGAAAAGAAGGCGGAAGGGTGGTTTGGGAGCCCCTCCTGGGGACTCTGGTTTCTGGGAGGGCTGTTGTGTTTCTGTGTTACTTTTTAACTTGTCTATTTCTGTCTATAGCTGTATAGATTGTAAATACCTGCTTGGATATTGTGCTAAGCTGTAAATAGAAAGCTTCATTCCTTAACTTACAGCTGGCTGAGTCTAGTCTGAGTAGGAAGATGCACCACTTGCTGATGGTAGTAGCTGTCACCCAGTCACAGAATCATAGAATCAAGCAGGTTGGAAGAGACCTCCAAGATCATCCAGTCCAACCTTTCTGCAACATTTTTCCGGTATCTACTGCTATTTTTTGTTGGGAAGGAGAAACCTCTTGGGCCACTGCAGCTCTGTAACAGTAATAAACTATTGTAGGTGGCAGGATGCTGGTTGGCTGCAAAACTACTGTAATCCAAAAATATTGCTGACAAGAGCCTTAGGGTATTAGGACAGGACTCTGTAGTTCATGCATGCTGCCAAAATTCATGGCAATCTGGGAAATGAGAGGTCTGCCCCGAAAGAGAAAAGGTATTTGGGGTATGGGTTAAAGATCAAATTTGGGTTAGAAGTGAGACCATCACTTACTGCTGCTGCAGTCTGGGATATGCCCTGAAAACAGTGTTGTGCTAGTTTGAGCCTAGCTGGGATATTTTAATGAGAGGAATTAGATGACAGGCTGTGAAAAGGAAACAATGGTAAAGTCTGCTGCACTCACAGGCTTGCTGAGATGGATAAAACAAGAACACAAACATAGATAACAGAGTTGCTGTGTATCTCTGGCTGCCTGCACTTTTCTCCCTAACCTGCTGTCTGTGTAACTAATCCTTCTGCTTCCTAACCCCCCTGGCCAAGTCTCTGAACTCACCTTGCACGTAAGGCAAAGTCTGGGGTAAGGTGGAGGGGTGGAAAGGCATTTAGTGCCATGGTCTAGTTGATTGGACAGGGCTGGGCGATAGGTTGGACTGGATGAGCTTGGAGGTCTCTTCCAACATGATTGATTCTATGATAGGCAAATACCTACTGATAGAGCAAAATTATTTGGTTCCCATTCCTCTCTGCCCTTGTTTTCAAGAGAAACCCAGGTGAGCTGGGAGAGAAGCTGTGTGCTCTGAAGACAGTTTGAGCCATTGTTCCTCAGTTCCCTGCCTGTAGAATGGAACTACTAAAAGTTCATGTAGGCTAATTCTGGTAGCCAAATGTACTAACTATTGTGGCTGCTCACCCTTGTAATTTTCCAGGCATTTGAGAAGCTCTGCATCTGTCTATAAGGGAAATGTGACACACTGTTTCTTAGGTTTATTGTTGGGTTTGGCAATGTGGCAATATCTTCAGTATGCTTCATTACCCACTGCCAGAAGATACACAGCCTTCTCATATAGAATATAGTTTCAGCTTGTAGCTTACAGTGCAAGGAGCAAGGCAGGTTTGGAAAAAGCCATTTGAATATATATACAGTCTTTGGAAAGTAGCAACTCCTACAGAGAAAACCAATATTTATACTAAATGCCTCTAAAACCACAGAGCCTCTTACAGGAGCCAAGAAATAAGGCCAGAATTCCCACTCTATGAATACTAAAAGGAGAGTGATTCGGGAACCAGGGGTGTTGACTGGCTGCACAAACTGTTGGAATGACAGGATGTGCTGGAGTGGTCATGGACGAGCTAATGTCTCAGAAAGGGAAGAGCAGAATCATAGAATCATAGAATCAGTCAGGGTTGGAAGGGACCACAAGCACCCTACCCTAGAGCAGGCTGCCCAAAGCCTCAGCCAGCCTGGCCTCAAACACCTCCAGCAATGGGGCCTCAATCACCTCCCTGGACAACCCAGTCCAGGCTCTCACCACTCTCAAGCTGAACAACTTCCTCCTCATATCCAGTCTGAATCTCTCCACCTCCAGCTTTGCTCCATTCCCCCTAGTCCTGTCACTCCCTGACAGCCTAAAAAGTCCCTCCCCAGCGTTTTTTGTAGGCCCTCTTCAGATCCTGGAAGGCCACAAGAAGGTCACCTGGGAGCCTCCTCTTCTCCAGACTGAGCAGCCCCAACTCTTTCAGTCTGTCCTCACAGCTGAGCTGCTCCAGCCCTGTGAGCATCCTTGTGGCCCTTCTCTGGACACACTCCAGCATCTCCACATCCCTCTTGTAATGGAGGCTCCAGAACTGGATGCAGTATTCCAGGTGGGGTCTCACCAAAGTGGAGTAGAGGGGGAGAATCATCTCCTTCCACCTGCTGGCCACGCTTCTCCTGCTGCAGCCCAGGCTCTGGTTGGCTTTCTGGGCTGCAAGTGCACACTGCTGGCTCCTGTTCAGCTTCTTGCCCAGCAGCAACCCCAAGTCCCTCTCCTCAGGGCTGCTCTCCAGCCACTCACTGCCCAGCCTGCATTTCTGCTTGGCATTGGCTCCACTCAGATGTAAGATCTTGCACTTGGTCTTGTTGAACTTCATGAGGTTGTCTTGTGTCCATCTCTCCAACCTGTCCAGGTCTCTCTGGATGGATCCCTTCCCTCCAGCCTGTCTGCTGCACCACACAGCTTGGTGTTGTCAGCAAACTTGCTAAGGCTGCACTCAATGCCTCCGTCCATGGCAGCCACAAAGATGTTGAACAAGACTGGTGCCAGGACTGATCCCTGAGGGACTCTGCTTGTTACTGGCCTCCACTTGGCCATGGAGCCATTGACAGCCACTCTTTGGGTGCAGACATCAAGCCAGTTCTTTATCCATCTAGTTCTTTACCCATCAAGTAGTCAGTAACTTTCTGGACAGATTTGTTACTGAAATGCTGGAAACAGCTTTGTCTTTTGTTTTAGTAGAAAAGCCAGATGCAGTAAATTAGGTAGATTTGTTGGCTGCAGATCTCAGGAAAAAAAAATTCCACTTTGCCAACTGTTCAGGTTTTCTACTACTGTGCCAGTTAGGGGCAAATTTGAATAATTTCATAAGAAAAAACTAGATGATAGGCTGTGAAAAGGAAACAATGGTAAAGTCTGCTACACTCATAGGCTTGCTGAGATGTATAAAAACAAGACCACAAAGCATAGATAACACAGTGTGGCTCTCTGTCACAGCTGGTGCCTGTACTTTTCTCACTGGCCTGCTATTTGTGTAACTAATCCTTCTGCTTCCTATCCCCCCTGGCCAATCCTCCAAACTCACCTTGGATGTAAGGCAAAGGGTTGGAAAGGAGGTGGAAGGGTGGTTGGGAGCCCCTCCTGGGGACTCTGGTTTCTGGGAGGGCTGTTGTGTTTCTGTATTACCTTTTTACCTTGCCTATTTCTGTCTCTAGATGTATAGATCGTAAATACCTGCTTGGATATTGTGCTAAGCTGCAAATAGAAAGCTTCATTCCTTAATTCTCAGCCAGCTGAGTCTAGTCTGGGTGATTTCATAAGAGTGGGGGAGTGGGTAACTTCCAAACCATCACAACTACAGTAATGATGACAAATATCAGAGGTTTCAGGTGACTAGAAGAGCAGGACTAAGCTTCCACAAATGTGTCCCTCAGCTCCACAGCGGAAAATGAATGGGAGCTGAAAGAGCAGTCACTACTTTGGTACAATAGCCAACATAATTTCTTCAAGGCATTGTTCCATGACAGTGAGGGAATGCTGGCCTTGATTTTAATTTAAAAATGATGCAGAACAACTCAGAACAGCAAAACAAAGCCTTAAAGGCTAAAAAAACCTGAGAGCAAGAAGAAAACCCCAAACCATCATGTGTATTATTCTCAAAGCCCTGTGACTTCCTGAGTTACGATTTCTGGGCACTGGGGCTTGGTTGCACAGGAGGCTTGGACAAGCCACAGCAGTGGGAGAAAGAGGAGAGGAATGGATGGCAGCAAGTGGCTCAGTTTTCTCCCTGGAGTTGCATCAGTTCTGGTTCTACTGGTCATGGAAACAGAAAGCAAACAGCACACTGAGTCTGTGCTGATAAATGGTGTTGACTGATGTCAGTGGAAAGAGTGGCCTTAAGCTCCATGAGTGCCTATGGATGGAGACAAAAGACAAAAGCTTTCCAGGCAGAACTAGTAAATGAAGGAAAGGCCAGGAGGAAATTCCTGTGAAAGTGCTGTCAGCATTACCATGATGGATGCAGTTGTGATTCTGGGCACAGGCCCATGTAGACTGAGCTGAAACACCCTTCAGCCCAATACTGTCCAAGCTGCCCCTGTGGCTGTCCATGAAGAGCTTTGGCTCCACTGACGTCCAGGTCAAACATCTTCTTATCTACTGGTTTGTGTAACCACCAAAACACTGTTGTAACCCAAAACTGGCCAGGGGTCCAGACAAATTTGGAAGCTGGCTTTCAAGGGCTAGTAGAGAATGAGCAAAACATCATCTCTTGGAAATCAGCATTTTTTAGCAGCTCTTTGAGAAAAAAACCTCTAATTTGAGGCTCGGTATCTTCTCCACCATATCAGATAATTGTGAGAGTGGGTAGCCAGGCTAAAACCACAGCTACACAGAGGTTCTTCCCAGATGGTTGGAGTTGTGTGTGCATGCATGTTAAAGACTTTCATTCCCTTCACAGCCCCAACACACTCTTCCTGCCTGAAGTCAGCAGGAGAGGAGAAGCAAGACTGAACTCAGCTCAGGTACAGCCTGTCCTTTGAAGATATCTGCAGACTCTGCATGTCAGAGGCGTGCTGCAAACCCTGTGCTCCCGGCATGCTTTCCTCTCTGGCACCAAACTCCCTCATTAGTTTGAGTGACAGAGGCTGTGCTGCCAGAAGGAGATAGTTTAATTACTGTTTTCCTCCCTCCTCCCTTACAAAGTGGCTGTAAAACTGCTCACTGCTGAACTTCAGCCATCCCAAGAAATGGAGTCAGTGAAGTATTTAAGAGGGCTGTTTGTTTAGGCATCAGACCCACAGGCTTCCTTTGTAACAGTCTGTACAACTTCGAAGCCACAAGATATTTCCACAGCAAATACTGCACTGTATTAGGACTATTTTGGGTTCCTATGCACAAACTCTCTCAACCTTCTCCACGAACAGACAGGTAGTACAACACGGAATCGAATACCAGAGAAGCAGGTTCAAATCAAGGGACATCAACATGAATCCACCAGAGACTGGAAGGCACTCAGTCTAGGCCTTCTGGACTCTCCCATTCTTGAGCACAACTGCTTGTATGAAATCTTCTAGACTGGGAATAGATAAAGGTAATTTACTAGGTAAAAAAGGTCAGGCCATGCCTTGAGTCCCATGTCCAGTTCTGGGCTCCTGAACTCAAGAGAGATCTTGAGATACTCTAAGATGTCCAGAAGAGGGCGACAAAGCTGGTAAAGGGCCTGGAGCACAGCCCTGTGAGGAGAGGCTGAGGGAGCTGGGGGTGTGCAGCCTGGGGAAGAGGATGCTCAGGGCTGACCTCATTGCTGTCTACAACTACCTGAAAAGAGTCAGTAGTCAGGTGGGGTTGGTGTCTTCTGCCAGGCAACCAGCAGCAGAACAAGGGGACACAGTCTCAAGTTGTGGCAGGGAAGGTCTAGGCTGGATGTTAGGAGGAAGTTGTTGGCAGAGAGAGTGATTGGCATTGGAATGGGCTCCCCAGGGAGGTGGTGGAATTGCCATGCCTTGGAGGTGTTGAAGAAAAGCCTGGCTGAGGCACTTAGTGCCATGGTCTAATTGACTGCCTATGGCTGGGTGCTAGGTTGGACTGGATGATCTTGGAGGTCTCTTCCAACCTGGTTGATTCTATGATTCTATTTCTGTGCAGGCATCAAATGCTATTTGAACAAGCATTCTGTAGGAAGTTTTTGCTGCCAGATGTGAGGACTTCAGAGAGGTCATTTTAGTTCAGCAGGATGGTGTAAATCCCAGTGGAAAATAAGAGAGTCCTGTATTATCTACAAGATATTTATACTCAGTGAAGTAAGGCAAAGACCTACTTATATATATATCTTATAAGCTGCAAGACTTGGTGCTGACTTGGAGGAGACTAAACTGCAAAACCTTTTTTTTCCCTGTTATGACACACACATATTACCCTTTAAATCTGGCAAAATAGGTGTTTCTTTCCTGTCAGTTTTTCAGGCACACTGCTGTGCTTGGTCTGCCTAAGGATCCTGGAAACTCTCAAGAGAATGAAACCATGTAGGACATGTAGGACAACCTCTGCTCCTAGTTTTCAAATAAGCCAAAGTTAGGTATTGCTTTCTCTTCTGGATAAAGTAATCCATTGTGGTGAGCTGCGAATCCACCAGCACCACACATCTGATAATGCAGATTTTTCTTACATGAACTCTGCAATGAGATGCAGGCTTTTTAAGACCAAAGATGAAGATGTTTGTCAACTTCAAAAGACAGACAGGATTGCAAACAGCCTTTGGATGTGACTATGAAAGCTGTGCAGAATGAAAATTGTGAACAGTATTTCTGCTGTTATGGCTTGGAGTGGTTTTCAAATTTTACAAACTAGAGCTAGTGGAGAATATGCTTCTTAAGAGTGGTGCTGAATGGTGCCACATCCAGCTGGCAGCTGGCACTAGTGCTGTGCCCCAAGGATCAGTGCTGGGCCCAGTCCTGTTCAATATCTTTATTGATGATCTGGACCAGGGGATTGAGTCCAGCATCAGGAAGTTTGCAGACGACAGCAAGTTAGGAACAGGTGGATTTGCTGGAGGGTAGGAGAGCCCTGCAGAGGGACCTGGACAGGCTGGATGGGTGGACAGAGGTCAATGGGATGAGACTGAACAAGGCCAAGTGCAGGGTTCTACACTTCGGCTGCAACAACCCCAAGCAGCACTACAGGCTGGGGACAGAGTGGCTGAGAGCAGCCAGGCAGAGAGGGACTTGGGAGTACCGATAGATAGTAACTGAACATGAGCCAGCAGTGTGCCCAGGTGGCCAAGAGAGCCAATGGCATCCTGGCCTGGATCAGGAACATTCTGGCCAGTAGGACAAGGGAGGTTATTCTGCCCCTGTGCTCAGCACTGGTCAGGCCACACCTTGAGTCCTGGGGAGGGACTTTTTAGGCTCTCAGGGAGTGACAGGCTAGGGGAATGGAGCAAAGCTGGAGGTGGGGAGAGTCAGACTGGATGTGAGGAGGAAGTTCTTCTTCAGCATGAGAGTGGTGAGAGGCTGGAATGGGTTGCTCAGGGAGGTGGTTGAGGCTCCATGCCTGGAGGTGTTTAAGGCCAGGCTGGATGAGACTGCGGTCAGAGTGATCTAGGGTAGGGTGTCCCTGCACAGGGCAGGGGGGTTGGAACTATGTGATCTTTGTGGTCTCTTCCAACTCTGACCCTATGATTCTATGTTTACATACCAGTACTTCAAAGCAGACCTGGGATCAAGCAGTTTCCTCCTTGGGCTGGCATTTACTGACTTTTAACTTCTCAAAGAAAAACTAAGTTGAGGACCTCGGTGAGATGAAGTTGCTGAGCAATTGCCATGAGATGAAAATAATCTATGCTCACCTTTCTCCTGTGTCCTTCCCAGCCACCTGGTATTGGACATGGGGGTACAATAGTCCATGAGTGCTGGCCGAACTTGAGTCTGATCCAGCACGTCTACTGATACTTTCCTACCACAGTCAGTAAGAGAATTCTCTTATTAACTTCAGACATGGAATAGTAGAAATACCTGAGACACTAAACACACCTTCCTTCTACACTAGTGAAGTGAAATAGGTATGCAGCTGTTTTAAGACAAGAAGATTGCACCTGCAGGAGGCACCTGTGCTTAGATGAGTAATTTTAGGTACACAAGTGAGGTGATAGCATTTCCATTCATCCTGTTCCCAGGCATAGAGAGGTTTGAGGGAACTTGGAGGAGAGATTTTCAAGCGCTAACAGCTTCCCCTCAGATTGTGAAAGCTCTTGGCACCCAGTAAAAAGAACAAAAAGTATGTTTGATTCAAAGCCTTTCCTTTCCACTCCCATTCACTTGCCTTTTGATTTTGAATTTTCTTGCCAGGATCTGAATAATACACAGCATAGTGACTGGCCTGGCTCCCTCCAGCTGAAAGACAAATGAGAGGGAAAGGGAACGTCACTTTACCTCACCAACACGCTTGCTCTCAGCAAAATCACTGCATCGCTCTGCTGGTGCAACACTCCAGTAACCTCCTCTATGTACAGACAGGAAGGTGCAGGTGGTGCACAATATCAATGCCAGTTAAGACATCATCAGATACATCACTAAGCAATGTGTTTAAGGTCAGGCTGGGTGAGGCTCTGGCCAACCTGCTCTAGGGTAGGGTGTCCCTGTCCATGGCAGGGGGGTTGGGAACTAGATGATCCTTGTGGTCCCTTCCAACCCTGACTGATTCTATGATTCTGTGATTCTATGATTCAATGATTCAGTGAATAGCACTGGTGGTGATGCACTGCTCCACTTCTGTCTGCTTGCTCAGCAGGCAGCACACTGCAAGCTGTGCTGGGGTGAGAATCCAATTATGTGGGTTCTCACCTAGTTAGCACCTCTCTCTCTCTATATATATATATATGCTAACCACATAGAATAATTGCTCATATGCTTAAAATTAAGCATGTGTTTAAGACTTGACAGCTCCTTCTTATCCATATGAGGCCCTGGATGCTGCTCAGGACTGTGCAAGTTCTGAGCTTTCTGAAGAGTTCACAGCTCTGCAGACTGATGGTGCTCAGCTGTGGTAGACATTTCCCTGGAATAAATCACAGGATCACAGAATTAGAGGAACGTTAGGGGTTGGAAAGGATCTCAAAAAATCATCTAGTCCAACCCCCCTGCCAGAGCACGATCACCTATACCAGATCACACTGGAATGCATCCAGGCATGTCTTGGATATCCATCTCCAGAGAAGGAGACTCCCCAGCCCTCCTGGCAGCCTGTTCCAGTGTTCATCCTAGCAGTGAAAAAAAAAACCTCATGCTTACATGAAACTTTCTATGCCTCAACTTCCACCCATAGCCCCTTGTCCTGTCACTGGGCATTACCAAGAAGAGCCTGGCTCCATCCTCCTGGCACCCACTCTGTACATATTTATAAACATTGATGAGGTCATCCCTTAGTCTGCTTCAAACAAAAAAGCCCCAGCTCTCTCACTCTCTCCTTGTGAGAGAGATGTCCTGTTCAATATCTTTATTGATGAACTGCATGAGGGGATTGAGTCCAGCATGTCTTTGCATGGACGGAGAGGGTGCATGGGAGCTTAATCCTTTAGCAGTTATCTTCCTGCCTCTCAAAAAGGTCTGATCAGAGAAATTCTCTAAGAGAAGTTACCTGTGACTGTATCTGTGTGCAGTCATGATACTGTCAGGCATCTTCTGCTGGGGCTGAAAGCAATGCCTGATAAGCTCTTGCAATAGGACTGACTTGCCAGGCAATTGCAGCATTTTGCTTTTGCAAATAGGTTCCTGCCAAATAGTTATCTCTTTACATTCATCATGCTAAGCCTGTCCACTCCAGCCAGCTGAAGACTATTTCACATGCTCTTAGTGGCTGGGCTCTTGGCTGTGCAGACAGAGAACCATAGAATCAAGCAGGTTGGAAGAGACCTCCAAGATCATCCAGTCCAACCTAGCACCAAGCCCTAGCCAGTCAACCAGACCATGGCACTAAGTGCCTCAGCCAGGCTTTTCTTCAACACCTCCAGGGACGGCAACTCCACCACCTCCCTGGGCAGCCCATTCCAATGCCAATCACTCTCTCTGCCAACAACTTCCTCCTAACATCCAGCCTAGACCTTCCCTGGCACAACTTGAGGCTGTGTCCTCTTGTTCTGTTGCTGGTTGCCTGGCAGAAGACACCAACCCCACCTGACTACAGCCTCCCTTCAAGTAGTTGTAGACAGCAATGAGGTCAGCCCTGAGCCTACTCTTCTCCAGGCTGCTCACCCCCAGCTCCCTCAGCCTCTCCTCACAGGGCTGTGCTCCAGGCCCCTCACCAGCTTTGTCGCCCTCTTCTGGACACCTTCCAGTATCTCAACATCTCTCTTGAATTGAGGAGCCCAGGACTGGCCACAGCACTCAACCTGACCAGTGTTGAGTACAAGGGAAGAATAACCTCCCTTGTCCTACTGGCCACACTGTTCCTGGGAGGGAAGGGCATGGCAATTAGGATCAGGGAAAGGGTTGTAAGGAGCTTACTGTTTAGTTCACACTTCTTTTACATCTATGATTCTTCAGAGCTGCTGCAATTTAGTGCCCTGGCCGTGAGAGCAGAGGGAAGCCTAGAGGCTCACAGTAGCACCATCGAGAGGGGAGCCCAGTGACTGCCTCTGCTTGCTCCAGCATACAGGCACTGCTGATTGATTGCAGTAGACATCTCAACCTTCCACCACTGAGGGACCTGCTACAGAACCTGTGCTGGAGCTAACCTACGTATCTGTGCTAATTTGAAGCTAGATAGAATGTTTTGGTGAGAAGGGTTAGATCACAGGCTGTGAAAGTGAAACAAATGATGATGTCTACTTCACTCATAGGCTTGCTGAGATGTATAAGAACAAGAGTATAAACATAGGTAAGATATTCGCACTTGGGGCACTGCCTGGGCTTTGAGTTGCATTTCTCTCTAACCTCACCCTCCATCTCTCTGATTAATCCACCTGCTCCCTAACCCCCCTGGACGACCCTCCATTCTTCCTTGGGGCACAAGGCAACGTCTGGGGTAAGATAGAGGGGTGGGAGAAGGTGGAAGGGCGGTTGGGAGCTCCTCCTGGGGTCTCAGGTTTCTGGGCGGGCTGTTGTGTTACCTTTTTACCTTGTATATTTCTGTCTATAACTGTATATACTGTAAATATCTGCTTGTATATTGTGCTAAGCTGTAAATATAAAGCTTCATTCAATTTCCAGAGCCCTCTGAGTCTAGTCTGGATGATTTCCAAAGTGTAGGGGGTGGGTAACACCCAAACCACAACAGTATCTCAGTTACCATTACAGTTAGATTGGTACTGTTCTGCACATCTGCCCTGTTGAAGACACCTGCTCTAGAGGGAGGTGAATTGTATCATTCCTCTCCACTGTCTACTAGTGGGTTGAAGATGACATAGAATCATAGCATAGTTGGAAGGGACCTCCGGAGATCATCTAGTCTGACCTCTTTGCTAAATCAAACCTGATGAAGTGTATACACTTAAATTTGGTCAGATGAGTCCAACCCTGAACCTTTCTAGCCTGTTAATATAATCAAGTTTCTTCAACATTAAGAAAACCACATCTGAATTTGTTTTTCTTTGTTTAAGAGACGTCTCTGATTCTGTGTATTCAGGAAGAAAAATTTCTAATCCTCACTTGAAGGTAGCTGTTGCTCTTCTAAGTGTGAAAACAGCTTTCAACACCTTCCTGGAGAAACTGGAAGGTCCTTGTTCCAGTCCATAGGGAGTCTTTTCAATAGCTACAAGAGGTTCTGAAGAAACATTGCAGGCATACTCTACATCCTACTGACCACATAATATTTTCCAGAAAGATGAGGGTTTCTCTGCCTATGCACCCTTGAGACAGGTTTCAAAGGTTGACAGCAGCAAGAAAACTCTGAGGTGCTTTGTCGATCCCCAGTGAAAATGCCTGTAGCACACCAGCGACAGAAGCCACAGGCAGTATAAAGTGAATTGAATGTAACACGCAAGGTGGTGACTTGCAGGGGATTCCCACAGGCTGTTCTGTTGGTTTTGGTAGTCCATCCCACAGTTTACTCAAGAATCCACCAAAGCACTAAAGAAACCAGGGCACTCGGTCAACACTCTTATCTGACTTGGCAGGAAATGATACTGCAGTGGGATAGGCTTGAGAGGGAGCCTAAAGCTAGTTTTGTTCCAGATTGGGGAAAAGCCAAAATGCCTTCACAAAACAGAATAAAGACAGAGCTCAGGCCTTTCTCTCAGTGCCTCAGGAGCTACCCCATCAAAAATACTTTTGCAAACACTGTATCCTTAGAAAACATTTTCACCATCGTATCCAGTTATGATCATTTGGGTGCTACCTGCCCTCCTCCCACTTAAGAAAAATCACCCAGTCTAGACTCAGCCAGCTGGAAGTTAAGGAATGAAGCTATATTTACAGCTTAGCACAATTTGCAAGCAGATATATACAGTTAGATACAAGTTAAAAGTAACACAGAAACACAATACCCCTCTCAGAAATCAGGCGGTGCAGGAGGGCTCCCTGACCCAAACCTCCTCCCCTTGCCCTCTTTCTCTCCCTTCAGAAATAACCGGATCAACCCACATATAGCTCACCTGATAAGACTGGAGATCTGAGGTGCAATGTCAAAAAGATGACAAGGAGGTTAGAGGGAAAAAAAAGGGTGTGCTAGTTTGAGCCTAGCTGGGATATTTTGGTGAGAGGAATTAGATGATAGGCTGTGAAAAGGAAACAATGGTGAAGTCTGCTGCACTCATAGGCTTGCTGAGATGGATTAAAAACAAGAACACAAACATAGATAACAGAGTTGCTGTGTGTTTCTGGCTGCCTGAACTTCTCTCCCTAACTTGCTGTCTGTGTAACTAATCCTTCTGCTTCCTAACCCCTCTGGACAATTCTCTGAACTCACCTTGAACATAAGACAAAGTCTGGGATAAGGTAGATGGATGAAAAGGAGGTGGAAGGGTTGTTGGGAGCCCCTCCTGGGGACTCTGGTTTCTGGGAGGGCTGTTGTGTTTCTGTATTACCTTTTTACCTTGTCTATTTCTGTCTCTAACTGTATAGATTGTGAATACCTGCTTGTATGTTGTGCTAAGCTGCAAAATATAAAGCTTCATTCCTTAATTTCCAGCTTGGCTGAGTCTAGTCTGGGTGATTTTATAAGAGTGGGGAGGGCAGGTAATACCCAAACCATCACAAAGGGATAGGTTGGATTAGAGTTAAGGCAGAGACAGCCACACAGACCTGCCAGAAAGAAGGCACAGCCAGAAGTGAGAGCTAACAAAGCAGTGTGTGGGCAGCATCTTACCTCTATTTTGACGAGTTGTATTTCTGAGCATAAGAGTGGGTGCTACAGAGTACTCTTGCTTTTCTTTTCTTTCTTCTTGGACTGGATGATCTTGCTGGTCTCTTCCAACCTAGTTGATTCTATGATTCTAAGGTTTTAGTTTCTCCCAGTAAAATATTGCAATTAGCCTCAAACCAGCACACCAGTATCTAGACATGAAACAAAACCTGCCATTAAAGTGTTCAAGCCAGTTCTCTACTGTAACTCTATCTGGTGGCAGGAGCAGGAGCTGCTTTCTATTTTATAAGTATTAAACACTTTCGTTTTGTTTTTTTCCAGCTCTTTGCTGAAGAATGTAGAATATTTACACACCAGAAAAGTATTTGGAACTAGGGACATTTGGATTTAGTGCAAAGGCACCTGACCCAAGGAAATGCTTTTGGAAAAAAAAACCTTTTTTGGTCAAAAATGCTGCTGTTGAAACCCAAGCCCAGAAGCATGTGGGCATTAACCAATCTTGGTTTGAGTCCAAGATGGATTATTTTTTTGGAGAAAAGCTGTAACCCCAGAAGAGTCTGATAATTACTGCTGCATATTGTCTTGCCTCAGCCAGAGCAGATAGGAACTCAAAGAGCTCAGAGACTGTTGGAAACTCAGAGACTGCTGTCTGCAACTACCTGAAGGGAGGCTGTAGCCAGGTGGGGTTGGTCTTTTCTGCCAGGCAAGCAGCAACAGATGAAGGGGACACAGTCTCAAGTTGTGCCAGGGGAGGTCTAGGCTGGATGTTAGGAGGAAGTCGTTGCCAGAGAGAGTGATTGGCATTGGAATGGGCTGCCCAGGCAGGTGGTGGAGTTCAAGCAAAGCCTGGATGAGGCACTTAGTGCCATAGTCTGGTTGATTGTCTAGGGCTGGGTGCTAGGTTGGACTGGATGATGTTGGAGGTCTCTTCCAACCTGCTTGATTCTATTTCACTCATGCTGCTGCTCAAGCTAAGCAAACTGCAAGTGTCAGAGAGTACTTTTCCACCTATAAACTCCATGATCTTGGAGGTCTCTTCCAACCTGTTTGGTTCTATGATTCCATGATTCTAAGATCTCACTTCTTGGGGTCCTAGTAAGGACAGCAATCACTGAGGAAAATGTCTTTGGCTACCTTGTGGATTTCTTTATATATTTTTAATTAAGAATTCCAAACAGATTTGTGCTTTATTAATACAAACTTAATTTAAAACCCTTAAGTTTCCCCCAAATAGAGTTTGTTTTGCACTGCAGTGCACGGGCTATTGGCTCTAGGGGAGGTCCCAGTTTCCCACCACAGTCAATGGCTGGGACAGCAAAGACCTGGCATGTTCACACTTGCTCACAACAGCTTTCTGAAAGCTCTTGAGACAAGAAGACACATGCAATTTCCTTAGCAAGCATACACACACTGGGGTGCCACTGCTGCAGGCATGTTTCCAGTTGCAGCATGACTATGTCATCTTCGTTTATCTCATATGCCTTAATCAAGTTATTACTCTTTGATAGCCTGTAGGGAAAATGGGGCCTGTTGACAGCAAAACAAGTTCCTGCTTCCTCTGTCTTGTGGTGTTTGGGTTGGGTTCCTCTTAACTTTCACACATCACTCAAAGAGCCAGCCTCAAAAGTGACATTCCAGCAATTCAGTGCAATAAATTAAACATCTGCTGGGGGAGATGGCCTCACATTGAGGTTGAAATTGGACACACAGGTCTGGAAAGGATCCTATAGCTTCTTTCTTTCCTGCCAATACAACAAAAAAAAAGAATCTTCTGGGGGACTTAAGCTGAAACTTTTGAAATCTTGGATTTTTCCATTTGGATTTAGATTAGAGAAGTTGTTTACATGGGCTCACCTGTTAGTTTAGCCTTATTAAAACTGCTACAGTCTGACTTCTGAGTGGTCTCTGCCATTGTGGCACACACAGGTGTCCTGAGTAGGTGATGACACTTCACTCTGTTCTGAGTCTGTGACGAGTCATCGGCACAAGATGAGTAAACTTGAGTATTGTGCACACAGTCACATTACTGCAGCTCAGCAGCTGGATCTCTTGGAGGGTAGGAGAGGGACCTAGGCAGGCAGGCTGGGTGGGTGGGCAGAAGGCAATGGGATGAGATTGAACAAGGCCAAGTGCAGGGTTCCACACTTTGGCCACAACAACCCCAAGCAGTGCTCTTGGCTGGGGACAGAGTGACTGAGAGCAGCCAGAAAGAGAGGGACCTGGGGGTGCTGGTAGATAGTAGCTGAATATGATGCAGGAGTGTGCCCAGGTGGCCAGGAGAGCCAATGGCATCCTGGCCTGGATCAGGAACGGTGTGGCCAGCAGGACATGGGAGGTTATTGGCATTTTAACATGCTTTTATTCTCAAGGGACTATGAATCACAGAATCAGTCAGGGTTGGAAGGGACCACAAAGATCATTTAGTTCCAACCCCCCTGCCATGGGCAGGGACATCCTATCCTAGATCAGGCTGGCCAGAGCCTCATCCAGCCTGGCCTTAAACACCTCCAGGGACAGAGCCTCTATAACCTCCCTTGTCCTCCTGGCCACACTGTTCCTGATCCAGGCCAGGATGTATCTCTGCTGTGCCTTTGACTGCTCTGTGCTTGACTTCCGTAAACCCAAACATGAGCACAGGCTATGATTAGCTCAGAGGTTTGCCTAGGGACAGGAAGTACAATCACTCAGCATCAGTAGCAAAGCATCAAGTGAAGACTGTAAATTATTTCAGCTGGCCCATTAGAAACTCTGCTGAAGTTCATGAGATTCTTTCCATAGAAGCTGCTTGCTGTTTGATGGAGCCCAAGGGGGAGAGGCAATGCTCATGCAGACTATTCACTTCTTTGAGGCACTGCCTCAGCAGTGCCTGCTAACTGAGGAATGAGTGGCATGCAAGGATAAGACATGGCTTAGTTTTATTTGCAGTTATGTACTTTTTTTTTATACAAAGTGTTTAGGTTTATCTGCCCTGCCACTATCATTTGACAAATTTCAGTTTGCTGAGTTTGTCCTGGATGGGAAGTGAGGCTTCTACACCTTCTCACACTGAAACTGGCATTCGTTACCTTGAAAGGAGAGACTGCGTGAACAAAGCCTACCAATGCAAAGCTCAGCAACTTACTGCCCCCATTACTTCTCCTCTCCTGGATGAGGCTCTGGCCAGCCTGATCTAAGGTAGGGTGTCACTGCCCCTGGCAGGGGCATGGAACTAGATGATCCTTGTGGTCCCTTCCAACCCTGACTGATTCTATGATTCTACATGTTCTCCCAGTTTAAGAGACAAGGATAGGGATCTGCTGGAGAGAGTCCATTGGAAGCCTATGAGGAGAATTAGAGGATTGGAGGGCACTGCCTTATGAGGAGAGGCTGAGGGACCTGGAACTTTTTAGTCTGGAGAAGAGAAGACTTAGAGGGGATTTAATAAATATTTATAAACACCTGAGGGCTGGTCAGGAGAGGGGGGACAGGCTCTGCTCACTTGCTCCCTGGCATAAGACAAGGATCAATGGGTATAAGTTGCAGCACGGGAGGTTCCACTGCAACACAAGGGGGAACTTCTTTACTGTAAGGGTCCCAGAGCACTGGAACAGGCTCCCCAGAGAGGTTGTGGAGTCTCCTTCTCTGGAGACTTTCAAGGCCTGTCTGGATGTGTTTCTCTGTGATCTGTGCTAGATTGTGTGGTCCTGCTCTGGCAGGGGAGTTGGACTGGATGATCTCCTTGGGTTCCTTCCAACCCCTAACATCCTGTGAGCCTGTGAAATTTTCCTGTACATGGCAAAAGGCAGAGAGGAGAAGGTGTTATGCTACTGTACCTCTTTAATTCTATTTCATTAGCAGGTTCTGAGCTCAAGGCTAGTTTTTCCCCCAGCACTTCAAGTGCTTAAAGCAATGCCTAGAAATGCAAAGCTAAAGGATATGAGGGAAAGAGAGATCAGCTTTACATTTCTGTAATTCCTGCTGGGTAAAGCGCTTATTTGTGTAGAAGAGCTGCTTTTGCTTAGTTTCCCATATGACAATTTGCTGCTCAATCTTGTCTTAGAGTGACTCATAGGATGGGTCAAAAGGTGAAGAGATACTTTATGGTAACCTCTTCATAACCCTCTTGTAAAGTCTGTTTTCTTTGGACTCTCCATTTGCATTTGTAATCAGTTGGCAATTTCCCCTCATTTCTCCATTTCATAGAATCAAAGAATCAGTCAGGGTTGGAAGGGACCACAAGGATCATCTCGTTCCAACCCCCCTGCCATACACCCTACCCTACAGCAGGCTGGCCACAGCCTCATCCAGCCTGGCCTTAAACACCTCCAGAGACAGGGCCTCAACCACCTCCCTGGGCAACCCATTCCAAGGTCTCACCACTCTCATGCTCAACAACTTCCTCCTCATGTCCAGTCTGACTCTCCCCACCTCCAGCTTTGCTCCATTCCCCCTAGTCCTGTCACTCCCTGATATCCTGAATAGTCCTTCCTTTTTTGTAGCCCCACTTCAGATACTGAAAGACCACAAGAAGGTCACCTGGGAGCCTCCTCTTCTCCAGACTGAACATCCCCAACTCATTCAGTCTATCCTCATAGGACACCCTTCTTTTTGATTGAAAACTTGGTAAAGACTCCTTGGTAAAGTTAAACCTTCTCTCTTCCTGCCTTGCTTGTAATGTGCATTCATCCCATTCCACTCAGGTCATATCCTCAGCTACAGAAAAATGGCAAAGTCCAGTACCTTTGTAAGGGATGTCTGCTGGTGCTGCAGGGGGCTGCTGCTCTGCCCCAGGGATGAGCCCTGGTGTGGCTGGATGGAGTCCTTGTGACAACTTCTGACACGCCTCCTGCAGTGAGACAGGAGAGAGAATCTGGGGGGAAAAAAAGAAAGAAAAGTAAAATTAATGTTTGGAGAGAAAGTTTAATAGGACAGAAAAGGATGGGGAAATAATAACAATAATAATAACAACAGATTACACAAAACAAGTGATGCACAAGACAGTTGCTCATCACCTTCTGACCAATGCCTAGTCAGACCTCAAGCTATAGCTACCCCTGGACAGCTCTTCCCAGTTGACATACTGGGCATGACTTCATACAGTATTGAATATCCCTTTGACTCATTTGGGTCAGCTGTCCTGGATGCATCCCATCCCAGCTCTTTGTGCTCGCCCAGCCTCCACTGACAGGGCAGCATGAGAAGCTGAGAAGTGCTTGACATAGTGTAAACACAGCTTTGTGAGAACAAAACCATCAGGATGTCAGGAACAAGAAAATAAACATTATTCCAGCCTAAATCAGAACACCAGACAGTAGGTAGTAGCTGAGCATGAGCCAGCAGTGTGGCCAGGTGGCCAGGAGAACCAAAGCATCCTGGCCTGGATCAGGAACTGTGTAGCCAGTAGGACAAGGAAGGTTATTCTGACCCTGTACTCAGCTCTGGTCAGGCCACNCTCAAGTTGTGCCAGGGGAGGTCTAGGCTGAATGTTAGGAGGAAGTTGTTGGCAGAGAGAGTGGCATTGGAATGGGCTGCCTGAGGAGGTGGTGGAGTCGCCTTATGTTCAAGTTGAGTTTGGAGAATCAGTCAGTGGGGTTAGGAAGCAGATGGATTAGTTAGACAGCAAGTTAGAGAGAGAAGTGCAGGCAGGCAGAGCCAGAGGGCAACTCTTATCTATGTTTGTGCTCTTGTTTTTATGCATCTCAGCAAGCCTATGAGTGCAGCAGACAACACCATTGTTTCCTTTTCACAGCCTAACATCTAATTCCTCTCACTAAAACATCCCAGCTAGGCTCAAACTAGCACAGTGACCAAGCACATGCAGATGCCTGAGGGATGAGGCTGGGCAGGCAAAACAAATGTACAGAGCAAAATGGCAACAGTCCTGGTTTTTCACAGTTACATAAAGCAGTATCACCTATTAGCAGCAGCAGAGAACTTTTCCACTCCCCACCTGCTAGCATTCATTTAAACTTCTGCAGTGGTGCCCTATGGAAAATACAGAGTCATGGGGTCCTTGTTTTCCCTTAAGTAATTTGCTCTTTCTTTACCCATAGATAAAATAGTTCTGTTTCTGCAGTGTGTCCATTTTCAGTGGCCTGTTTTGCAACACCAAAGGAAAAAAAAAGGTGGAGGGAATAAAAAAAAATAAAAAGGCAGCTGGTTTTTCTCCCCAGACCTAATGTCTGAGTCACAGTCAGGAAGAGTGCAAAGCTTCTTCTTCCAAATGGCATCAGTGCTCTGTCTTTCCAGACAGCCTTTTTCTTGCAACCAGTTGCAGGAAAACTAAGATGCCAGTTAAAAATAAACAGCTTTTTATGCTCTCCATTCCAATTCCATTCAAGCCACAGACAACACTTGCACATAGTTGCACCTCTCTGTCCAGTTCTGGGCTCCTCAATTCA
>WAAF01019153.1:1584-72144 GCA_013400475.1 Tricholaema leucomelas | reverse complement strand
TTCTATTCTATTCTATTCTATTCTGTCTTTTCCAACCTGAAAGCTTCTGTGATTCTGTGAAATTTAATGGAAAAGAAACATGGAAAGTTAAAGAACCAGGCTGAGTTGAAACTTAATTTAGAATCTCGAGAAGCAGCTCCATTTCTGTTTTCTTTACAATTCATCTGGTTGTAGAAAGCAAGCTAATATTCATGCAGCTTTTAGATGCCAGCATTTCTGCTAAAATTTCTGCTTTCAGAAACCCCAGGGAACATCACAGATAGGGAAAAAACACTCAGGAGTTTTAAATTGTCCTTTACTTACCATGTATCAGCTTTTCCTTGAGAAGGTGGTCATATTAGTCTTTTTAAGGTATCCTATTTTTATCTTTCCTCTGGGAATGCAATCAAAAACTGAAACTTAAAAACATATGTAGAAAGAAGTTGCTAGAAAGCACAAAATAGCAGGCCAAATCTCTAATACTTCACATACTGCCCATGATCCCGGTGATCCTTTCCAACCACAGCGATGCATAGTGATTAGATGTTGTGCTGAGGGATTTGGTTTAGTCAAGGACTTGTCAGTGTGAAACTAATGATTGGACTCGAAGAGCTTGAAGGTCTTTTCCAATCTAAGAAATTCTGTGATTCTGTGATTATCCTTATTTTCATTTGCTGATTTCTTTATGCAGTGCTAAATGAGGAAGACAGGATATGTGATAGTTTTTCATTGAACTCTTCCTCTCCTTCTCGGGATGAGCTTATTAAGGCAATCTTTTGTGTGATGCAAAGAGACTCTGCAAGTGATACACAACTGGAGAAGAAGAAAAAGCCATGGTTTAGAATTTCAGTACACATGAAATGTAGCTAAGATGTAATGATCTGTCAGGGTAAACATTATTTTGCTCACTACCCAATGGCTTTATTGTCTCAAACAGAGTGTGACACGTCTGACAGTGTGGCTTGAAAGCATTGCAACAGCATCATTGAAAGGCCAATGTACTCACCGCACTCTGCACAGCTCTGGAGACACTGCCCCTGCCCTGCAACAGGTGATGGAGGAATGGCAACTTCCAGGTAGCCACATGTGAGTAGTGTGCCTGAGAGCTCCACTCTGTACCACTTGCACAGCTGGCCCCATGGTGCTGTTACCCTCCGTCTGCTCCATGCTGCCCGTGCCATCTGCCAGCTCCACAGCATTCCGTCCCCTCCTCGCTCCCATCACCACTCTGATCCACACAGCCTATGAGGCCTGGGTGCCTCACTCTGCCAGTACTGCACCGCTCTGCCATTGCTGTGGAGGGACCCTCTTCTCAAAGTGTGCATCAGTCACCAAGAACTTGGGGCTGTTTCTGGGACAGTTCTACAGTCTGAATCCAAGGAATGGTGACATCTCTTCCTGTGCTCTTCGAGTCCCTCTCTCTCTCCCTCTCACCTTCTCTTTTGCTCCCTATGTCACCCTCTCCTTTTCCTTCTCATTTTCCCTCTGCTTCAGTCAAATATAATAAGCCATATTCATCAGCTGCTAGGCATCAGTTCACCTTTATTTAATCCAAGGGAATTATTTGAATCTTAGCACAACTCCCTCACTGCTGACCAGGACTGGTACAAGATAACTGGGTCACGACAGCACAGGCCTGTTGACTGCACAAGCATACATCAGGGGGTGCAGGGACAGGATCCACAACTCCTTGCAGGTAGCCCCAATGTTACTGAACTGGAAAATCCCACCAGCTCTGTCATCACTGATGGCACTGATGGCTTGATCCAAAGCCCACAGAAACAGAGAATGTGTTGTTTTGAGGCTAATTGGAATATTTTAATGAGAGAAATTAGATCATTGGCTGTGAAAGGAAAATAATAGTGATGTCCCTATCACCCATTGGTTTTGCTGGGAGATGTAAAAGTCAGGACAATAACAAAGTCACTCACTTTAGTCTGCGCCTGGCTGTGGCTTGCCTTAACTTCTCTGCCTGAAACCTATGTAACCTGATCTAATAAATTCCTTCTAACCCCTTAGCAGCTCTGGCATCACACCTATGCACCTGATCACCTTCATGGCCCTTCTCTGGGTTCACTCTAATAGTTTGATGTTCTTCTTGTGTCAGAACCATCCTCCTTGACCAAGTGGAAGTCTTCCTACATCTAGTGGAACTCGTCCTACATCTAGACATTCTCTGTTACTTCCAGGGACTGAGGCCTGACTGAGCAGTAAAGGCTGTGGCAAAGAAGACATTTGGTAACATCACCTTCTCTATATTCTCTGTCATCAGGTCACTATCTCATTCACTAGAGGGCCCACATTCTTTTTCTCAATAATGGTCTTGGAAAAGTCCTCCATGTTATTATCACAGTCTCACAGTATCACCAAGGTTGGAAGAGACCTCACAGATCATCAAGTCCAACCCTTTACCACAGAGCTCAAGGCTAGACCTTGTGCCACGTCCAACCTTGCCTTGAACAGCTCCAGGGACGGCGACTCCACCACCTCCCTGGGCAGCCCATTCCAGTGTCCAATGACTCTCTCAGTGAAGAACTTTCTCCTCACCTCGAGCCTAAACTTCCCCCGGTGCAGCCTGAGGCTGTGTCCTCTCGTTCTGGCGCTGGCCACCTGAGAGAAGAGAGCAACCTCCTCCTGGCCACAACCACCCCTCAGGTAGTTGTAGACAGCAATAAGGTCTGCCCTGAGCCTCCTCTTCTCCAGGCTAAACAATCCCAGCTCCCTCAGCCTTTCCTCGTAGGGCTTGTGCTCGAGGCCTCTCACCAGCCTCGTTGCCCTTTACATTCTTTGCCAGATTTAATTCCCAGTGATTCTTAACTACTCAGGTAGCTTTCCTAGTTTTTTGGATTAGCATTTTGTATTTTTCCACACTAGTGCTTTTCTCCTTGAGTGCTTGAGCTGCTGATGATCTTGTTTCAGTAGAGCTGTCTCTGTAATTTTATTTATCTTTCTGCCCATTTTCTCGCATCTCTCATAATGATTTTCTCAGAACTGAGAGGCAGGGTTATTCTTCCAAAAAATGTTAATGTGTCACAAGGAATAACATATTTGCAGGTAACATGAACAAATTTTTGGTAGATTATTATGTGGATTTATTATGAAGAAGGAAACTGTTGACAATGTTCAGGAAAAGCTTGTGAGTTCATCTGAAGTTCTCTTGCTCACACAAAAGCCAAATCACAGAATGACATAGGAAAAAAGAAAAAAAGAAACACTGTTAGTCTTCTCTAGCTGAATAGTTATGGCAAGTTCATCCTGTTCTGGTTTGACAAATGCAAAAATATTTTTTGTAATTATATTTTCAATTCTACTGTGAAGTATTCAAAAACCTGTCATAGTTTTCTTAAGCTGATCCTTGTTTCAAGGGTCAGCATTGACAAATCAAACAGGAAGTAATTTAATAGAGTCATAGAATCAAGCAGGTTGGAAGAGAGCTCCAAGATCATCCAGTCCAACCTAGCACCCAGCCAAGTCCAATCAACTAGACCATGGCAGTAAGTGCCTCAGCCAGTCTTTTCCTGAACACCTCCAGGGACGGTGACTCCACTACCTCCCTGGGCAGCCCATTCCAATGGCAAATCACTCTCTCTGTGAAGAACTTCCTCCTAACATCCAGCCTATACTATATATGTCCTCCCTATAAGGTATATTATATATAAGTCCTAACATCCAGCGTATGCTATATGTATCTTTCCTATAACATACACTAAATATATGTCCTAATATCCACCCTACATTTCATGCATTTAATTTCCATTTTAATTTCCATATTTGTTTTTTTTTGTTGCTTTCTAATTGGTGACATATATTTGTTACTTTCTAATTGGTGACATGTATTTGTAACTATGGTTAAACATGAATGCATTTCTCTTGAGCTAAAATGAACTCCTAAGCATTAAAGTAAAATTTTAGTTTTCTGCAAGTTACACTTACTTTGCTAGTAGCCCTTATAGATCAGTAAGAAACACTCCCTTTTCTCCATAAGCAATAAGAAATAATAATAAATAACAACACCAACAATAAATGAATTTTGTAAAGTGATTGTGTAAGTTAACCACAAATGATCAGAGCAAGAGGACACAGTCTCAAGTTGTGCCGGAGGAGGTCTAGGCTGGATGTCAGGAGGAAGTTCTTCATAGAGAGAGTGATTGGCATTGGAATGGGCTGCCCAGGGAGGTGGTGGAGTCACCGTCCCTGGAGGTGTTCCAGAAAAGCCTGGCTGAGGCACTTAGTGCTATGGTCTAGTTATTGTCTAGGGCTGGGTGCTAGATTGAACTGGATGTTCTTGGAGGTCTCTTCCAATCTGGTTGATTCTATGATTCTATGATACATACGTATATATATTCAGAAGATACACTGTCAGATGATCAGATGATCCTTTTAGTAGTGCACCTCATGGATGATAGATAACCAAACATATGGCTCATTTGTTTTCCTCACTGATTTTATTGTTCTCACTTTCACAAATGTTTCATGTTGCATCAAATTACTGTTAATCATCTTTTAGGTAACAGAATACACCCTCACAGTTCAAGTTACAGACCTCATCTCAACTATCTTTGAAAAGAAGAATGCTGTAATTCTGAAAGGTGGGTATAATACAAGATAATAACTCTTTTCTAGGAAGAATAATGTACAGAACCACCTGTGCTAGTAAAGTCATACTGAGCAAGCTTTGTTGTAATAAAAGCCTGCAGCTGTTCAAGACTGCCCTGAAGCTCAGTGCTCTGATCATTATATATATATATATATATGTATATATATTTAAAGTGAGTAAAATCCAGTAAAATCCATGAAGGCATAGATATAAATGTCTGAATTTTGTTTTTCTCCCATCAGTTTTCTTGTTCATTGTAGTTAAATACCTGACAAATGCACTTGCAGTTATGACAACACACATCTCATTCAACTCTTGCTGTAAACACCAATGGACTCTGATTTTAGCTTTCTTCAGAGGTGAAAGGACTGAAAGCTTCAAACTGGTTATTAATCAGCTACAGAACTATCATTTGCATTGTCTGGAATGGCTCTTATGAATTTTCACACACTTTAATTAGGAATTCATGTATGACTTAAGACTTTTTAGGACTTAGAAACATAGCTCCAGAGAGGACCAAGAGATAATCATCTTGGTCGTCTCTCTCAGAGTTCAGACATAAATAAAACAGGCTTCCAAATGATTCCCACCCTCATCCAAGATAAATAAAGACATATTTTCTGTGTCAGGGAGAACAGAAAAGTGCAACTGGAGCCTGAGAAGAGTCAGAGGGAGAGGAAGGGAAGCCTACGAATTAAAATTTCCTGTTACAGTACAGAGAAAAAAAATATATTGGAAATGTAAGTTCAGTTATGGTAATATTAATCCTGCTGCATTTACCTGGACTTTGCAGTGGCAGACATCAACAACTGCTAATAGATTGGGAATAAGTAAGTCCCATATTTAGAAGTGCTAGGTCTTATCAGTTCAGGACTTCAGGAATTCAGCTGCCAGCATTTCTCTACTCCACATGTTCTTAACACATCAATTTCCTTCTTCCTCTTCTTATTTACTGAAGCTAAGGAAAAAAAACACTTCCATGTGATTGCTCCGTTGTGCTTCTCCCCCACCCAGAGGTACTCTAAGGGGAGGCAATCTATAGTTGTGTAGTCAAAAACTCAATTCTTTTAAATCCTCATTCATTAAAAATTAATGATAGGCTTTGAAAGTGTATGTGAGCAGAAACAATAAATTTCTGTTCTCAGAAGTGATGATTTAAAGATCTTATTTCTGAAGATAACAGTTTTGGGGTTTTTTTCTCTCGTGTACAACATACTGCTCCTTGTTAGACTGCTGTTGCAGATTACTTTGTACTTAAGCCTAATTAACATCTTTATCTTCTACATCTTTTGTCTAATTGATAAGCTGTAGTTAACTTCTCTATTACCATGCCTGTAAGGTAGTCATACTGTCTGCTTATCCTTTATGTCTCAGTATGCCCATGCATGATAAAACTCCTTGCCTAAGAGAAATTATTCAATCTGCTGTGTCTGTTCAAATACATATTTCTACTATTTGATTCATAGTTCTTGGAAGACGGTTTTCACAGGATCACAGGAGACTAGGGGTTGGAAAGGACCCAAGGAGATCATCGAGTCCAAACCCCCTGACAGAGCAGGACCATACAATCTATCACAGATCACAAAGAAACACAATCAGACAGGCCTTGAAAGTCTCCAGGGAAGGAGATTCCACAACCTCTCCGGGGAGCCTGTTCCAGTGCTCTGTGACACTTACAGTAAAGAAGTTCCTCCTTGTGTTGAGGTGGAACCTCTTGTGCTGCAACTTGCCCCCATTGCTCCTTGTCCTATCCTAGGGAGCAAGTGAGCGGAGCCTGTCCCCTGCCTCTTGACCAGCCTTCAGGGGTTTATAAACATTTATTAAATCGCCTCACAGTCTTCTCCAGACTAAAAAGCCCCAGGTCCCTCAGCCTCTCCTCATAAGCCGTGCCCTCCAGTCCCCACATCATCCTTTTAGCCCTCTGCTGGACCTTCTCCAGCAGATCTCTGTCCCTCTTAAACTGGGGAGCCCAAAGCTAAATACAGTTTTGCTTGTTGGGGATTTTTTTGAATGCCCAGGATGTGCACGTCTTACATCAGCTGCCCTAAAAAGAAAAGGCTTATGTGTATTAGGGGTATGGACAGGTAAGCAGCGCAGGGAGGGGGCAGAGGCCTTCCCCGGTTCTGCCGCCAGACCCCCTGTGAATGCATGAGAATACACAGGAAGATTTCCCGGGGAGCTGCACCTGGACCCCGATAGAAAAAACTGTATGAAAAGACATGAGCAATGCCTACCAAGATGAGCACCTCCACCAGAACACCTCCACCAGAGGAATTGGAGAAACAACTTGCACAGAACAACTCCAGAAGAAGAACCCCTGACAAACTCCACAGAAGAACACCCTTGGGCCATGCACACATCTCTTTCCCCACCCCCGTCTTCAGCTGATGGTAATATAATCCCGGTTCTTTTGCTTCTCTGCTCTTCTCTTTATCTCCATTGTTCCTGCTCCCTCTCCCCCCTCCTTCTCTCTCTCCCTCTATTTTGTTCAACTTTATCCTGTAATAAATAGTTTTGTGGTGATCTATGGCCTCACTTGCACCTCAATTTCACAACAGGGAAATCTATAAGAACAGATCTTTCTCCTCTGGCAGAGATGTTGTTAATCTCTGTTCTCTGGATCTTGGCAGACGGGGCTTTGAGCAATCTGATCTAGTGGAAGGCAGCCCTGCCATGGCAGTGGGATTGAACTAGATGATTTTTAAGGACCCTTCCAAGAAAAATCATTCCATGATCAGATGAAATTCCTAGCAATGCAGGTGATGCTGAGCAGATTCAACCATGGCAAGATTTTTCCGATGGTTTGGTTTTCAGAGCTCTTACACAGTTTTCTTAATACAAAATGATTCTGTACATCTGCTCCACTGTTGGACAAAAAAGTTGTTCACATGTGAACTTTCTGCTTCATTTTAAGATAAAGGCGAGGGCACGTAGGTGGCATAGCTGCCATTCTCCACAGGAAACTGCCTCAGAGTTTTCTGTTACATTTAGCTGCTTTAAATTCCCCTGTAGTTAAGAACACAGGCCTGAAAGCCAAGAAAGGTGTGCAGTATAGAGCAGCAAAGTAGAGCATGCATAGGCCAGTGTTTGTGGCAAATTAGTCTTGGTTAACAGAATCATAGAATCATAGAATCAACCAGGTTGGAAGAGACCTCAAAGATCATCCAGTCCAACCTAGCACCCAGCCCTATCCAATAACTAGACCATGGCACTAAGTGCCTCATCCAGTCTTTTCTTGAACACCCCTAGGGATGGCGACTCCACAACCTCCCTGGGCAGCTCATTCCAATGCCAATCACTCTCTCTGTGAAGAACTTTCTCCTAACATCCAGCCTAGACTTCCCCCAGCACAACTTGAGACTCTGTCCCCTTGTCCTGTTGCTGGTTGCCTGGGAGAAGAGACCAATCCCCACCTGGCTACAGCCTCCCTTCAGGTAGTTGTAGACAGCAGTGAGGTCACCCCTGAGCCTCCTCTTCTCCAGGCTGAACACCCCCAGCTCCCTCAGCCTCACCTCATAGGGTTTGTGTTCCAGCTAAATACCCAACCAGCTGCTTGATTCCCTTCTCTTGTGCCTGTTCTCTACTTTTAAAAATACACTTTCCCTGAGGCTCTACCCTCTTGGCAGAGGTGCTCATTCATGTACTGTGGTAGTTTCATTGGAGTTGGCAGGAACTGGCCTCCCCGCTGCCAGCACTTTGCTATGAACACCGCATGCACTTACTCTGTAAAGTACAATGATCTTCTGTTAGCATTACTACAGATAATTAGAAAAGGTTAATGAAAAAAATCCAGTATTGAAGCAACAATATCACTTCTAGTTCAAGAAAGCCTTATTTGCAACTTACTAGAAGCTTATATGAGGGTAGAAACAAAATGTCATATAGACCTCTGGTAGAAGTTCCCTGCCCCAGGGATTAATCTGTCCCCACATCTCTCTCACCAGGCTCTTTCCACCATTGTCTTTCCATCATGTGAAAACATAGAAAATGAAACAAGGAAACATTTGAGCTGTGCTCACTTCTGTTTGCCCAGCTTGCCTTCTAACTCAGGATCTGGGTGAAGGATTGAACCACACGCATACACATATGCACAGAGGAAAACTTCTTCACTGGCAAAAGGAAAGTCACTAAGTCACTAAATTTACAAAACCTCGCAGTCTTTTCATGATTTCATGAAGTCAGTAGAATTTCTAA
Source organism: Tricholaema leucomelas (assembly GCA_013400475.1). Taxonomy (NCBI): domain Eukaryota; kingdom Metazoa; phylum Chordata; class Aves; order Piciformes; family Lybiidae; genus Tricholaema lacrymosa; species Tricholaema leucomelas. Next base: position 63,374 of record WAAF01019153.1, on the reverse strand, counting down.
TGTTTCAGGATTCTTTTTAATTCAGTATTTTTCCTTGAGGCTTTCATTGCAACAACTACTAATCTGATTGACATGATGCTGAGATACAACCCTGCTATTAGGAATTGTTTGTATTGAAAGCAGCAGGAAACTTGTCTTATTTAGATACCATATTTGCCTTAGACACTTTTAAGCAAATCAACTCTACTAAGTTGTGTGTTGGTTTGAGGCTAATTGGAATATTTTAACAAGAACAATTAGCTTATAGGCTGCGAAAAGGAAACAATTGTGATGTCTACTTCACTCATAGTTTTGCTGAGATGTATAAAACCAAGGACACAAACACAGATAAGACAATCTGTCTGTCGGAGTCTGTCACTGTCTGTGTTTTCTCCCTGGGCTTCTGCTGTTCTGCTTGGATCTGTGTAACCCAACTCATTAAAGAGAGGTATTGAGATACTGGAACGTGACCAGAAATAAGAGATTAATCTGGTGCGGAGCCTGGTACATACACCCTGTGTGGAGAGCATGAGGGAGCTTAGTTTACTTAGCCTGAAGAAGAGGCAGCTCAGGGATGACCTCATTGCTGTCTACAACTACCTGAAGGGAGGTTGTAGCCAGGTGGGGGTTGGTCTCTTCTGCAAGGCAAACAACAACAGAACAAGCAAATATAGTCTCAAGTTGTGCTGGGGGAAGTATAGGCTGGATGTTAGGAGGAAGTTCTTCACAGAGGGAGTGATTTGCATTGGAATGGGCTGCCCAGGGAGGTGGTGAAGTTGCCATCCCTGGAGGTGTTCAAGAAAAGACTGGATGAGGCACTTAGTGCCATGGTCTAGTTGATTGGATAGGGCTGGGTGCTAGGTTGGACTGGATGATCTTGGAGGTCTCTTCCAACCTGGTTGATTCTATGATTCTATGAGAGGTTGTGGAGTGTCCTCTGGAGACTTTCAAAACCTGCCTGCATGCATTCCTGTGTGAACTACCCTAGGTGATCCTGGTGATCCTGCTTGGCAGGGATATTTGATTTGGTGATACCTGGAGGTCCTTTCCAACCTCTAGTGTTCTGTAATTCTGTGTATTTGATTGTCTAAATTGAAGAGTCTGTATACACGTTAGGTGAGCCACTGGTTTGCAATAACAAGAAATGCCATATGAGATCCAGTTATTCCTCACATAGTTAATCAGTTATTATCTGAAATACTTTACCTCATCCAACTTCTAGCTGGCATTCCTGAGAACTTGGCTTTCCAGCAAGCTTGGACCTATGTCTACAATTCCTTGATGTGTATGCCTCTCAAAAGGCAGTATCATAGTATCACAGTATCACAGTATCACAGTATCACCAAGGTTGGAAGAGATCTCACAGATCATCAAGTCCAACCCTTTACCACAGAGCTCAAGGCTAGACCATGGCACCAAGTGCCACGTCCAATCCTGCCTTGAACAGCTCCAGGGACGGCGACTCCACCACCTCCCTGGGCAGCCCATTCCAGTGTCCAATGACTCTCTCAGTGAAGAACTTTCTCCTCACCTCGAGCCTAAACTTCCCCTGGTGCAGCCTGAGGCTGTGCCCTCTCGTTCTGGCGCTGGCCACCTGAGAGAAGACAGCAACCTCCCCCTGGCTACAACCACCCCTCAAGTTTCTACAATAGTTCTGGTCTGAAACTCCATTCAGCTCATGTAGTGTGTTTAAGGAAAAAGAAACCCCTGAGTCCCCCCCATTTTATCTAAATGAATGGATTGCACAATGAGGTACTTCCTCTTTCTTTTACAGTCATCCCTCCCCTTTATCAACATCAACCTCTTAATTATTAAGTCAATAATAAATTTAACTTGTAGAAATCGAACTACTGGTCTGTTCCAGGGGAGAGTCACAAAGATGATCAGAGGGCTACAGGGCCTTTTGCTGCAGGGACAGGCTCAGATAATAAGGGCTGTTCAGCCTGGAAAAAAAGAAGGCACTGGAAGAACTTTTTATAAGGGCTTGTTGTGATTTTCATTTTGCACCATATGAAATATTATATATACTAATTTCTTTATTATATACTAGATCAAACCAATTTACTTTCCTGTTGCCTAGAAAATCGCTAGTCTATCTCAAAGTTAATACCAAAGTAGTCTTTCACCATCTAAGTGTTATATCTATTTTGTAATCCTATTTTTGTGCCTTTAGTTAATCTTCCTTTAAAATCTTATGACTATTTACAAACCACTGACATCAGATCAGCTCTGCAATTACTCTGATCAGTCTCCCACCCTATTACATGATGATACTCTGTTTCTCAAACTCTATTGAATGAAAATATTATGTCTACTGTTCTTCAATTGTTTGATTACACTGTGATTACTCCATTAACATCACCATTTAGTGTGAACAATTTGAGCAAGGTACGTGGTCAGATGCTATTTAGACAGGAGCAAAACAAATCTTAGTTTCTGCTTCAGACAATGACTGGAATCCATACAGTTGTACCCTTTCAAGGGTATTACTCAAATAAACCTAGAAACTAACTATAGATTACATCCATTACAATAAGTAGGAGCTCTTAACCCTTAAATAATAGTTTAAATAAGGATGCAATAACATAGTGGGTGCTATATAAATGCCACCTTGCACATTGTGCCCTTCATTTCACATACATTAGTTCAAAATACAAGCAGGCACAGTATTAATGCTTTTATTCTTTTTCTAAATAGATATTTAACAGTACTTTCAAGCATGTTCTTAAAACCAAGTTCTTTGTGCACAGTAACCAATTTCTTTCTGTAATTTCCACAGCTGTTATGTCTAAACTATTTCTAACAACTGAAGGTAGGAGAGCTACACATTACCTTTATAGATTCATAGAGGTTAAGGACAAAAGGGATTATGAGATCATTTTATCAAGCCTGAAATATACTATGGACTATTACATTTCATTCTGTGTTGATATCTGTTCAAAATGAGCCGTGATGATCAGTATTTGTTATTATTATTGTGATTGATTGTATTTGTTACAACACTATGCAAAGGCTGGAGAAGAAAATAACTGCTTTGAGATAAGGATTGCATAAACATAAATTATTTGATGATTATTTGTTTCCAGTCTTCCTGGCAAGGAGACATATCAATTATTGATACAAGTTAGCACAGACAGAGATTGATGAGTAATAGGTCAGCATGGAAATCTCTATGATATTTTACACCGAAGAGAGGAGAGAAGAGGAATAGCAACACAAAGTTTTTCTCTACGCTGAGGAAATCTCCAAGAGTTTGGAAGAGATGAAAGACTTCCACGGATCTATCTGAAAGTTTGTTTGTTTCCTACCTCCTGCTTCAACAATAAGAAAGCTAAGTCACTCAAAAAAAACTAGCTGAGAGGACTATTCAGAGAAAACTAAATCTGAAAACTGTGAAATCTGAGCTCTTTTCACAAGCGCATATCACTTGAAAAAGAGTTCCCTGATCTCCATGAAGCTCTGGCAGAAGTTATATCTCCTGTGCTTGTGTTTCCTCGCTGACAGAAAACTTTATAGTTTCTTTTGACTGTAACAGCTGTCAAGGGAGGTCATCATTTTCAGAAAAGTTAAGTTTGATCCTTTTCTATGGAAGGTTCTGAATAGTAAAATAAACTATAAATTGGGTCATTCAGAAGGAGGGCAGTGCACATAACAGCGCAAGAGCTGATGTGTTCAGAGATCTATGTGTTACTGAGAAGATGGGTTGATGCATTTTGAAACCTCTTTTTCAACACCTGCTTTGACTTTTAGACATCATGAGTTGCAATAATAGAGCTTGAAGGCCAAGAATGTGTGTCTAACTCTGTCAAACTTTATTCCTGACATTGCAAAGCTATTCCATGTTTAAACCACTATAAATGACAACAGAATGTAGCATCAAATTCTTTTGGTTGGTTGGTTGGTTGGTTGGGGGGTGTGTGTGTGTATTTTGATTTTTTTTTTTTTTGTTAGTTTAAGAAGTCAAATAATTTGAGAGCTTATAAAATAAGAGCCCAGACTTTGATTCTAGCTCTTGTTATAGCATATTTGCNAATGGGCTGCCCGGGGAGGTGGTGGAGTCGCCGTCCCTGGGGCTGTTCAAGGCAGGATTGGACGTGGCACTTGGTGCCATGGTCTAGCCTTGAGCTCTGTGGTAAAGGGTTGGACTTGATGATCTATGAGGTCTCTCCCAACCTTGGTGATACTGTGATACTGTGATACTGTGATTTGTTAAATCTGCTTGCTGGAAAGAAATACGAACCTAGTGACATTCAACTCAGCACTTGCAGTTGTAAATGTCATTGAATTAAAGTGGATGAAAAGCTTTTGCAGATCAAAAGAATAAATCGGTCCTTTTATTACAGTTGATAATATGCAAGAGAAAATAATAACACAGAAAAAGGAATAAATTGTACACATCAGTGTCAGTGTCACCTATTGTAAGACTGTAGCACTACCTTGTACAATGTTGTTATCTCTACAGCAAATATTCATTTGTGCATAAAATCCATTTGGGTGGAAAATAATATCTTCAGCTTTCTTGTCCCCATTTATTTCCCACTTTGATATCTGGCACCTGTGATATGGCTTGTTATTATTACTACACTAAAAATGTATGCTATATTCCTATTTAAAAAGACTTACACTGGAACTGGAAACTTATAGGATTTGATTAAAAAATCAAATGGAAAAAAAAAGTTGGAATGGGATAGGAGTCAATTTGAGTCCAATCAAACTGAATCACATCAAACCAAATATTTTAATTTTAAGGAGCTTACAGCAATCATCTCTTTCAGCTGCCTGACCAGTTCAGGGTTGACCAAAGGTTAAAGCATATCATTAAGACATTGACATGGTTGGAGCATTGACCACCTCTCTAGGAAGCCTGTTTTAGTGTTTGACCGCTCAGTAAAAAACGAATGCTTCCTGATGTCCATTGTAAATCACCTCTAATGCACCTTTGAACCGTTCCCAATCATCCTGTCACCAGGAAGAAGAGATCAACTGTCAACAGCTGGTTTTCCATGTCTCTTGGACACAAGTCTGTCATGCCTAAAAGTAATGTAACTAGGAGCAATTTCTTCAGTAATTCTGACTTTATTTAAAGTCATAACCAGTCCTGCAGATATCTTGACTATCATTTTAGATGAACTCAGACAGACATGGGTGTTCTGATTAGTGAAATTAACATCAGTATATTTGTCAGTGAGAAAGTTCAAAGAAGTGGTAGAAACTGCAGATAAGTTGACCGTACTAACTCTGGCAGACCAATGCAGTCCAGGATATATCAGAATTAATATATTTTCTCAATGGTATATTATGTCTGCAATTTATACAGTAATATTTAATATAGCACAGTTAATGCTTAATGAATGCAATATTTTAGGCTTATTCAAGTACTCTGAAGATATCACTATTTAGACTTAGATTAGACTAAGACAGTGTTTTGAGGTACAACTATGTAGTCCAAGGGCTAAAAAATGGGTGAGAAATTGAGTTTTGCTCCAATGAAATGTCATAAATAAAATGCTAGTTAAGTCTCAGATGTCTTCAGGAAAACATTCCCTATTTTTTGGTCTAAAGTCCATGAGAACAGTATCACAATATTTATTCAAACTTCAAAAAATGATAAAGCCAAACCTCAGCTAATGCTGTGGAAATCAAAAAAGTGAGTCAGCTAAATGTCCTAAATGATGTATCTCTGGAGCACATCCCTGTGTCCCCTTGACACAGTAAGATTGAGGTTAGAAACATAGTAAACTGGTATGCTCTTCTTGTGTAATATTTGCATGGAAGCAACATAACTTACAACAAAGAACTGAAAATACTCTGTGCCCAGAGAGTGATTTGCCATTGGAATGGGCTGCCCAGGGAGGTGGTGGAGTCACCGTCCCTGGATGTGTTCAAGAAAAGACTGGATGAGACATTTAGTGCCATGGTCTAGATTACTGTCTAGGGCTGGGTGCTAGTTTGGGCTGGATGATCTTGGAAGTCTCTTCCAACCTGGTTAATTTTATGATCATCTCACTGTTATCCAATAAGAATGTTAAAAATAATATTTTACCCAATCACTGTATTCCATAACTTGAAGAATTACCACGACTTGTAGCATGGTGTTCCAAGTTGAGGCTATAGGGTTAAATTTTTTTCTGGAGACTAGAAGATTGTTATTCGATCCCATAACTCTGCTATCTCTTTATAGATTCACAATAAGGTGTGATGGTTTGGGTGTTCCCTGCCCCCCACACTTTAGAAATTACCCAGACTAGACTCAGCCGGCTCTGGAAATTTGAATGAAGCTTATATTTACAGCTGGCACAATTTATAACCAGATATTTACAGTATATACAGATATAGACAGAAAGATACAAGGTAAAAGTAATACAGAAACACAACAACCCTTCCAGAAACCTGAGTCCCCAGGAGGAGCTCTCAAACACCCCCTCACCTTTCCCCTACCCCTCTCAACCTTACCCCAATCCCAAGGAAGAATGAAGACTCGGCCAGAGGGATTAAGAAGCAAAAGTGAATCAGCCAAGCAAAGGGAGGGTGAGGTTAGAAAGCAAGATGGAGTCCAGCCAGCAGCCTCAGCTCTCCAGCAGGCAGAAGCCCCCAGCGAAGAGAGCAAGCAGGTGACCTAATCTTTGTTTTGCCTTTCTTCTTTACACATCTCAGCAAGATTGTGAGCGAAGTAGACCTCACCACTGTTTTAATTTCTCAGCCTATCATCTAGTTGTTCTCACCAAAACATGCTAGCTAGGCTCAAACTAGCACATAAGGTCAGTTCATTCTCCTTTCCTCCTCCTCCTGCCCTGTGTGTGTGGTGGGAACCACTTTATCTGGAACATGTAAGCAGTAGGCCTCTTGGATGGCAGAGGTGATTGGGGGGCAGGGTGGGAGAGGATTGGAGCACTGGGGAATGTAGATTTAGTTTTTTGGGAATGGGGAAAACTTCACAGGGGTTTGCCACGGTAATTGCTTTGTAATGTCTATCACTGTATTCTCTCCCTCTAAATACAATTCTCTATTTTCTCTCTAATTTGATTTGAGGGTTTAATTTCTGTCATCTCTCTTTTAAACAAACCATGACACATGGCATACAAAAAGACTGCTGTTATAGTAATAAACAGCTACAGCTTTGGCTTCAGCTTCTGCTATTGTGTTTACTTGATTTTGTGTCACTGTTATTTTGTCCATCACTAATTAATATATATAGCAACAAATTCTGTAACACAGGATTCATATATGGTGTTTTAGAGTGAATGGCAAATGTTTCCTTTACTTTAAGAGCATTTGAATTTGAAGCTTTATCTTTGCTCATGATAGTAGATGTTACTTTCTTAAAGTAACATCTTTCTTAAAGATGATAGCTTTCTTAAAGTTACTACAATGGCGCTACAGTCACTCTGCATATTCCTGGACTTAGAGTAGATGAGAATATTCAGTGTGATTTAACTGACTTTTATGAATAGATGTGATTGTTTTTAGGGGATGCAATTCTTAGGATTCAATTCTGACACTATAATGGCATGGAATAGCATTAAAGTGCCAAGTTAGCATTCAGACAAAGTACCCATCAGTCGTGCTAGAACACTGTGCATTTTAGATTTAGTATGGCAGATTCCCTTTGACATGTTTACAGTTGAGTTATACAATGTGAATTTAATGGGTATAGGGCCTGCTAGTGACACAGTCAATAATAAAGGGCACTGCAAGATACTTTCTGAACCATTGCTAATGCTTCCTAACCTTCCTTTGATTACTTGTATTTGTACTGCTTCAGGAAGTAAGGAAAACACAACTCCCACATGGGATTTACCTGCGGCTGTCACAGTCAGAAAGAGTTACTTACTAAATTGCTTCCAAAACACTGACAGAAGGAGCACTTTGGCTGCCTCAGGCTGGTAAAAACTCTATTAGTGAACAGTTTTCACATATAATGCTGTAGGCAACTCCAACACAGAAATTTACCAATGCTTCAAAATGGATTATAGCAGTAATATTGAAGGAGCTGACCCTACACAAAGCAAGTCACTGCACCAACCTTGGCTGCAGTCTACAAATCTGTAAAATGAGAATAATAGTTCCCTGGTTTATAAGGTGCTTAGAAACCTAATATCACAACCTTATAAGAAGGGTTGTTCACAATGGACATGAAGGGAGCCTACAGGAAGGCTGGGGAGGGACTATTGACAGGGTCTAGTAATGTCAGGACGAGGGGGAATGGGTTTAAGCTGGAGGAGGGGAGATTTAGACTGGATATTAGGAGGAAGTTCTTTACAGTGAGGGTGGTGAGACACTGGAACAGGTTGCCCAGGGAGGTTGTGGATGCTTCCTCCCTGGAGGTGTTTAAGGCCAGGCTGGATGAGGCCTTGAGCAGCCTGCTCTAGTGGGAGGTGTCCCTGCCTATGGCAGGGGGTTGGAGCTGGATGATCCTTGAGGTCCCTTCCAACCTAAACCATTTTATGATTCTATGATTCTATGATACCAAAATGTATCAAACCCATCAATTTCAAATTAATATTAGTCACACAAAATGGATTAAATCACTTTCTCTTATCACAGTCCAACTACAGCATCACAATTAACCAGTCAGGGTCTTCAAATTCTTTTTGTTACTCTTTTTTTTTGTTTGTTTGTTTTGGTGCATAGATATTACTACAAAGCAAGCATAGAGTTTATAAGATTAATGGATCACAAAAGAAGTTGCTGCAGTTGTAGCAATACCAGTACAGGCCAGAAGAAATGTGACTTACTTCAGTGTTTTTAAGTGACATATCAGAAAAATATAAAACCAATTCAGATTATCAAAACTACAAGAATGAGAGGTTTCTTGCCAGCCACCTTTTCAGAGACGCAGACATACCAAATACAAGCATTCTTCATCCGAAGCATACATAAATCCTGAGTCTGGAGAACACATTGAAGTACATATACATCTCACACTCTGCAAAAGGTTATGTTCAATAAATGCTATGCAGAGTGAATAGCTAGCTTGAGATCATATAAGCAATACATATTTTTTTTTTTTTTATCTGGTTTCTATGTCATAGTTCTATGAGACTATGCAAAAGATGCCAAAGTGTTCTCAAGGTTAGAGACTAAATTTATAATGAGGGATAATTTGTTTTCAGCTGATCTTGCACCTAGAAAACCTGATTGGACATGAGAAGGAAGTTCTTCAGCATGAGAGTGGTGAGATTCTGGAACTGGTTGCCCAGGGAGATGGTTGAGGTCCCATCCCTGGAGGTGTTTAAGGTCAGGCTGGATGAACTGTGGCCAGCCTGATCTAGGGTAGGATGTCCCTGCCCATGGCAGGGGGGTTGGAACTAGATGCTCCTTGTGGTCCCTTCCAACCCTGACTGATTCTATGATTCTATGACTCCTGTGCCTTGTTCCCCTGAGACTTACACCATTTATGCATTAGTAAGGCTCAGGCTTCAGATGTAAAGATCAGATTATGTGAATTGAATTTCACTACCTGAACATTGCAAATTTCATTTGTTTATATGTGAAGCCTATTGAACTTCAAATTTTTGTAGTGTGATTAGAATATAAGCCATTAGCTTTCTGGAGTGGCTAGTAGAGACCAAATAGGACACTTCACAACACTGAAAATGACATTAGGAGGCCATACAGCAACTCAGTTTTGCACCAAGTTTAGAAGACAAAGCATCTCTCCCCAAATTGGTAACCTAGTGTAGGATTAAGTTCTTAAATAGAGATTTTCAGTGTCATTTTAGGTGTCTTATAGTATGACATCCAGCATCATAGGATCAACAAGTTGGAATAGACCTCCAAAATCATCCGGTACAACCTATCACCCAGCCCTAGCCAATCACCTAGACCATGGCACTAAGTGTCTCATCCAGTCTTTGCTTGAACACTTCCAGGGACAGTGACTCCACAACCTCCCTGGGCAGCCCATTCCAATGCCAATCACTCTCTCTGGCAAGAACTTCCTCCTAACATCCAGCCTAGACCGCCTCCGATACTTGTGTCCCCTTGTTCTGTTGCTGGTTGCCTGGCAGAAGAGACCAACCCCCACCTGACTACATCCTCCCTTCAGGTAGTTGTAGACAGCAATGAGGTCTGCCCTGAGCCTCCGCTTCTCCAGGCTAAAGAACCCCAGCTCACTCAGCCTCATCCATCTGCTGCATCCTTTAAATCCCATGACATGCTTTTTGGCCTCTACAAACTGAGTGAGTCTGGCTAGCTGAAGGTTAGATAGGATACTCTGATATTTAAATCAGCCATCAATGCTTAATGAGCTATTAGGGAAATTAAGAAAATTAAAATGTCACTGTTCTCTTTAATTAAGGCAAAGAATAAAACACTAATTCACGCTGCTGTAATGTTTCTTGCACACAACTTCTAGTAGCTGAGGGTATGAGCCAATAACTTCTGTATTTATTTGTTCTATTTGTTTCTTGCATTGGAGATACTTTGAAGCTTAGTTCTGCTAGAGTATATAGTGATTTTGCAAACAGAAAGCTTGAAATGTGAATAAAAGCCATTATTGTGAAATGCCTTTTTTTTTCCTCTAGAATATTAGGTTCTGAACAAAGGCATGAATATCCCATAGCTAAGATGTTACTAAACATATTCAAGAGAGATGTTGAGATACTGGAATGTGTCTGAATAAGGGGGATGAACCTGGTGAGGGGCCTGGAACACAGCCCTATGAGGAGAGGGTGAGGGAGCTGGGGTTGTTTGGCCTGGAGAAGAGGAGGCTCAGGGGTGGCCTCATTGCTGTCTGCAATTACCTGAAGGGAGGCTGTAGCCAGGTGGGGGTCAATCCTTCTCCCAGGCAACCAGCAACAGAACAAGGGGACACAGTCTCAAGTTGTTCTGAGGGAGGTCTAGGCTGGATGTTAGGAGGATGTTCCTGACAGAGAGTGATTGGCATTGGAATGGGCTGCCCAGGGAGGTGGTGAAGTTGCCGTCCTTGGAGGTGTTCAAGAAAAGCCTGGCTGAGGCCCTTAGTGCCATGGTCTAGTTGATTGGCCAGAGCTGAGTGATAGGTTGGACTGGATGACCTTGGAGGTCTCTTCCAACCTGGTTGATTCTATGATTCTAAAAAAAATGCTCTCTTTTTGTTCAGAAATTGCTTACTAAAGGGTGCATTACTCAATATATTACCTTCATTTATTAATCTTTGAACTGCAGTTTCTTTGGAGACATGCTCTTTCATCTTGTACTATTTACAGCATATTGGTGAATTCTCTCAATGTGCTTAATGGCTTTCTTACTCCATGGCCATCACATGCAACTCAGCACGTGGTAGCAAATCAATACTTCTCAGCTAACTAAAAATCTTGAGAAATGCATTAAAAATTTGCTCATGTTATTATGTGGGAGTTTACTAGGAATAGAGTTCAGCAAGATACTAAATGGCCCTGGGTAAACACATTTCAGAAGGCTAACATTGTCATGTCTACCTGATTTATAAGTAAGATTATTAGGCTTGCATTTAATCAGCTAACATATATCGTATAGTACTTAATCCTGCTATGCCATCATATCATATAAATTTCTATCAAAACATAGAACCTTTTTGCAGCAAAAAATTGTGGTGATACTGTGTTTTGTTTGACAGAGGCCAATAGCTCCATGCCCAGGACATTGAACATAAAATCAGTTGTATAAAGAAAAGGTTATGTGTATCTGTATGGTCTGATGTTACAGAGCAGCAAGGGTGAGTGAGACTTCTTAGACAGTGTAAGCTGCTCTGTTGAGAAGAAATTGTGGGATGAACGACGTAGAAAATTTTGTTGGTTTGAATGAATATGGATGATACAGAAAAAAATCTTTAGATAAGAATTCAAAATGCCCACAACTTTCATTAATCAAAAGTACAACCACTTTGAGGTTTGTATAGTGGGGTTTTTTTTGACACATGTAAGCCTTATTCCATGAGGTGTGAAAGCGATGTAGACTCTTTACTGTTGACATAAAAAGGCAAACACAAATCAATACCTTCCTCTTCAGCAAGCAATAATGTTGGACAAGTATTATTTGCCCCCTGTTAGTGTATAGTATCTCATGTTGACTGAAGATGAGATCAATTTATTTTCCCCTCAAATTCTCCTTATACATTTCCTGCTACAGTGCATTCCTTTCTGAGAGAGTAAATGAACTGCTGGTTTAGAATTGCACATACACATAGTGCCATGTAAACGTTAACAACCTTCTGCAAGAAGGTAGACTATTTCTATGTCCTCCTTCTCCGTCATTGCCTTAGCAACCAAAGCCTTCTCTTCTGTACAAAAGACATGCAGTCACAAACAATGAGGGTGTAACACACCTCAAGGTTATTCTTATGTTACTTATGTAAAGAGGGAGAGGCAGAGAGCTCAAAAATTGAACCCCTGTAATGGACTATTTTGAATTGGTCTGTTGCCTATTGGCCTTTCACTGTGCACTTCCAGTAGAGTCTCGCTTTGTTTTTTTATACCAGTGTGACAGGTAATTGAACATAGATTAGCACGTTTGGTCTTCTTTGACAGTTCACTCTCTTCTCAACTGGATGTCTTCTAGTCCTTTTCTGCAGAGCTGTACTCCAGCTTGTTGGGACTGAATCGCTATTATTGTTAGCAATGCTAATGAAGTCGATATCGCCAGTCAAGGATTTAGTCACTGCTAAAACAGACCATATATACATGATAATTTGTTTCACACTTTAAGGACACGTAAAAATGTTCAAAATATGAATGTCTTTTGACTATGAATAAATGTTCTAGTTTAAGCAGTTCTGCAAGATATTTTCTTCATTTATGTGTTGCACAGATCAAACACAAGATTTATGCATCACTTAATGAACAAGACAGAGGATATCAGAAAAATAATGTGGTCTTATCCTTCCTGCATTTGGCTGCTGTCTTGCCCAACTGGACTATTCCATGCCTGCTATGGAAGGCCAAAAAAGGCCAAAATTGGCCTAAGCATGTCCTGGCTTGTTTTTTGGTCTCCCTCATTCTGTTGTTGGGTGAAGCAACTGCAGGAAAGGAAGACAAAAGGCCTGATGCCACTATGTCTCTTCTACACTTGTAAACAGGGTACCTTAATGTGGTTATACATTTGTTTGTGTTCTGCCCTAAAAAGGTAAAAGTAAGCCCTGACTTTACCTAATATGGTCAGTTTTGGCAAAATGTCATTCTGACTGGCTGATCTGTGGCCAAAGAGCCATTAGTCTTGGGCTACACTGACAAAAAGAGATGAGCAGGTAACCACACTGTGCTGCTTCTGCCATTGTTTTGCCTTGTTGTGCTTCTGTCAGTGCTCTGCCTTATTGTGCTTCTGCCTCACTGGTGTTGCATTCTGCCGTGCTCTGCATGCTACATAGTAACCAGCCTAAAGTGAATAATGAGTCTGTTTATGTCATGGTGTGCTAGTTTGAGCCTAGCTAGGATGTTTTGGTGAGAGGGACTAGATCATAGGCTGAGAAATGAAAACAAGAGTGATGCCTACTTCCCTCACAGTCTTGCTGAGATGTATTAGAATTAAAAGCAAAACAAAGATAAAGTCACTTCGCTCTTGACTTCGCTCTGGGCTGTGCTCTCAGCTCTTTGCCTGCTGCGGAGCTGGGGCTGCTGGCTGAACTCCATCTTGCTTTCTAACCTCACCCTCCATTTGCTTTGGCTGATTTCACCTTCGCTTCTCAATCCTCTTGGCTGAACCTCCATTCTTCCTTGGGACTGGGGTAAGGTTGAGAGGGGTAGGGGAAAGGTGAGGGGGTGTTTGAGAGCTCCTCCTGGGGACTCAGGTTTCTGGAAGGGTTGTTATGTTTCTGTATTACTTTTACCTTGTATCTTTCTGTCTATAACTGTATATACTGTAAATATCTGCTTGTACATTGTGCCAGCTGTAAATATAAGCTTCATTCAAATTTCCAGAGCTGGCTGAGTCTAGTCTGGGTGATTTCTAAAGAGGGGGGGGCGGGGGACACCCAAACCACCACACATGGTGAGCAGGCTCCTTGTTTGGTAGAGAGGGCTATTTGATGAAGGAGCTTTTCAGATGGTAGGTCTCATTTAGGTAAACTTCTAAAAAATATCCCAATTAAAAAATATTTTGATTTGTTGTTACCAACCAGCACACAATATGACTATTTCCTGGAAGGTAACTGCACCCTTACAACATCCACAAACATAAACACAAGATGCAACCAACCCAACCAACCAGCCCACATATGACACAAGAGGCAAAGTAGTACTTATTGTTTTTCAGGAAATTCTCAGTTTTCTGCATTTTACAAAAGGTAGATTTATGTCTGGTAGTCTTTGCGAGAAACACAGCACTAACCAAATAGCATGGAGCAGCATCCATATAATGCTAAGGGAAGAATAAAACCTTTATGGTTTTGAAAGCTGTAAGAGCCTTACTTTAATATGTAGGCAGTGCTTTTCTAAAACCCACTATGAAAGGGCACACTTTATTCCTGAATTAGTTGTGCTACCCAGAGAATTTCTCAAACAGTTGAAGGAACAGTCCTCATAAAAGAATGTATTTAGATGTATTTAGTGTACCCTCTCATCATTGCCTAAGAGTAATAAATGACAAAATCAAACATGTCATAGAAAGTTACATCTTAGTGATGATGCAGATGTGGTATGTTGTATTTGTTAACTTCCTGAAAGTGGATAGAGACACATGAATGGCACACTGTATGTTTGAACATGCACATGCAACATGAAACAGAGCAGAAGGAACAACCTCCAGAGGAAACCTAACCTTGTGACAGTGTTTATATTGTGATTTTGGTTTAGAGAATAAAACATATCCAGGCTGCAATCTGGATGGAGCCTAGTATTTTATGAAGTTAGAATTCTCAGTCTAACTTGTGCCAGTTTTGTATGTGTGGTGGTTTGGGTGTCCCCCGCCCCCCACANTTAGAAAGCAAGATGGAGTTCAGCCAGCAGACCAAGCTCCCCAGCAGGCAAAGAGCCGAGAGCACAGCCCAGAGCGAAGTGCCCAAGTGAAGTGACTTTATCTAATGTCTTGTTTTTCCTTTCTACATGTCTCAGCAAGACTGTGAGGGAAGAAGACATCACCATTGTTTTCATTTTCTCAGCCTATGATCTAATTCTTCTCACCAAAACATTCTAGCTAGGCTCAAACTATCACAGTATGGGGAGATTACGGGATTTAAAGGTAGTGTCACAGAGATCAAGGGCCTTTGATCTGAGTCACATGTCCCACTTTCTGAGTTCCAAAGATCCTTACAATAAGCTTATATTACATGTTTTAAAATGATGGATAGGGAAAATAATTCTTAATGCTGTCTGTACTTTTGAGCAACAGCAGAGATCTGATAATATAGTAACCTTTTCCTTGTAAAAGATATTTGTTGGGTTTTGGTTTGTTTGTGGGTATTTTTGGTTGGGTTTTCTTTTTTATTGTTTTTAAATCCAAGCATCAGAGAAAGTTACAGCAAGCAGGATTTAATACTTCTTTCACAACTTAAGGAAAAGAAAAGGAAAAACAGAAACAAGAAAGCAAAGAGCCTCATTGAGAGTCTAGCTTTTGCTTTTCCCACTAACACTGGATCATTTTCTTAGCCTCTACTCAAAGTAATGGAAACTATGACATGTTACACTCAGCAGCTACTCAAAATCAGAAATAGCTCCTACTGAGTACAGCTCCTTACATCTGGCAAAGAGAAAAAAAGAAAAACTACCCTGCATTTTTCCACTGATCTCTAAAATTTCCAAACCACTTTTGCGTCATGGTAGAAAGAAGAACTAATTGGTGCCCAACTTTGTTTTTAAGTTATTTATTCTCAATTTGATATATTCTTTCCTTTTTTTCTTTTCACATTTATTAATCTAAAATGAAACAAATTCTGTAGCAGTGCAGCTGTGGCAACATTTATTCCTTTAAGCCCAAATAGTGAACTCAGACGTTCATATGAAACTCATTGAATGAATACAATCTCCTCTGACATTCATAGCCACAGGCAGTTGGCCCTAGTTGCCAATTCCTTCACTACTACAAATCACAAACGCTCCTCATTTTGGACCCACTGTATTGTGAGTGCAGTTCTGCAAACTGACATAACAGAATGATGCTCAGAATAGACTTTGGGCTTCTCTTCTTTGTTTGTTTTGTTTTTTAAATGCAGTGTCTTCCACTCTTGCTATGTAAGCCACCATGGAAACAGATTTTCTGTTCTAGGGTGAAATATCTTCTGCTAGTTCTTCAAGACATATAATCTCCCTTTCACTCCTTCGTGTTTTGCTTTGTCTGTGTTCTCATTTGGGCCTATTCAAATAGAGATTATTCATTTACTCAAGTACTTTGCCTCCCTAATACAGAAGGTAAGCATATCGGAGCAGGATTCTTCCTTTTCTGTAAGCATGGCATCCAGCCAGTTGGGACCTGATACACCCTGAATTTAATACACCTCACACATTTTGCAGTTCCTAGCCCTTCAGAACACAAGCATGAATTTTCATTACAAACTGTCATGTATTTCAGAGGCATCTAAACAATCCACGAGCAAACTAGGTCCACATTGAAGGATCGGTGAACAGTAGAGGATGATTTCCTCAGTGCCTTGCACACAAGTTTATTCTATAACCTGTCTTAAATTGTTCAGAACTACATGGATGCCTCCATGTTATGCTATGTGAAGCATCTGTTGCATGCTTTCAGCAATATAAAGTAATACAAACTGGGTTAATGTAGAGTGAGGTATAAAATTTGGCTTTAAAAAAAAAGTGTTTTTTTTTTCTCCCCAGAGCTGATTTTTGCTGGAGCTAATTTCCTACCTGCCAAATTTGTACACTGGCTTTCAGAGCCAAAAGGTTAGTGGTGTGGGGAGGGGGGGAAGACAAACCAATTTTAAAAATAAATTTGAGTATTTTGTGTTCCTCTTTTCTCTCTTTTTCAATGATGTTGCAGTAATTTTGTTTCTCTGGTAGATATTCTCTTCTGGTAATTCTACACTGCAAAATTATCTGGAAGCTACAATTTCCCTCTATCTTTCTCTTCCTTCAGCCTTATGCATTTTAAGTTGTAGAGTTTCTACCTGACCTCTTCTATATATTACACTAATATCATTAACTGAGGCTGATGTAATTTTAAATTACCTATATCTCATATTTAATTTGAAACCTTTGACTTCTTGAGGTGGAATATGTGAGTTGGTTCCCCTCCCCCTTAAACATAGGTAATTTCATAGCTTACCTTATTATACTTTGTATTACTTTTGCCTAGACTTGTACAATAACATAAGAGAAGTGAGACTTACTGTAAGATAAAATGTCATTACAGTCATGTAGATATATTCTATTATTATAGCCACATATGCAAAAATCCTGTTAACTTTCCCAGCTTTCTTCTGACCTGCCTGGATGGCTTTAAAGACAAAATCGTTATTATGTCAAAGTATTGTAGCAAGTTGTCATGCTTCAACTTCTCAATTAATTTTATTTACAATATAGAATCATAGAATCAGTCAGGGTTGGAAGGGACCACAAGGATCATCTAGTTCCAACTCCCCTGCCATGGGCAGGGACACCCTACACTAGATCAGCCTGGCCAGAGCCTCATCCAGCCTCGCCTTGAACACTGCCAGGGATGGGGCCTCAACTACCTTCCTGTGCAAACCCAGTCCAGGCTCTCACCACTTTCATGTTAGACAACTTCCTCTTCACATCCAGTCTGAATTTCCCCACCTCCAGCGTTGCTCCATTCCCCCTAGTCCTGCCACTACCTGATAGCCTAAAAAGTCCCTCCCCAGCTTTTTTATAGGCCCCTTTCAGATACTGGAAGGCCACAAGAAGGTCACCTTGGAGTCTCTTCTGCAGACTGAACAGCCCCAACTCTTTCAGTCTGTCCTCATAGCAGAGCTGCTGCAGCCCTCTGATCATTCTCGTGGCCCTTCTCTGGACACTCTCCAGCATCTCCACATCCCTCTTGTCATAGGGGAATTCTTGGGGAATGTTTATTATTTTATTTTCTGTTAGAACAGTTTTTAATCCACTGGCACTCTATATTATCTTTGTGGTTGTGTGATGGTTTGGGTATCCCCCGCCCCCCACACTTTAGAAATCACCCAGACTAGACTCAGCTGGCTCTGGAAATTTGAATGAAGCTTATATTTACAGCTGGCACAATTTACAAGCAGATATTTACAGTACATACAAATATATACAGAAATATACAAGGTAAAAAAAAGGTAACACAGACACAACTCCTCTCCCAGAAACCTGAGTCCCCAGGAGGGGCTCTCAACCACCCCTCACCTTCCTCCTACCCCTCTCAACCTTACCCCAGTCCCAAGGGAAAATGGAGGTTCGGCCAAGAGGATTAAGCAAAGGTGAATCAGCCACAAAAGCAAAGGAGGGTGAGGTTAGAAAGCAAGATGGAGTCCAGCCAGTAGCCACGAGCTCCCCAGCAGGCAAAAGCTCCCAGTGAAGAGAGGAAGCAAGTGACCTAATCTTTGTTTTGCCTTTCTTTTGTACACATCTCAGCAAGACTGTGAGCGAAGTAGACCTCACCATTGTTTTCATTTCTCAGCCTATGATCTAATTCTTCTCACCAAAACATCCCAGCTAGGCTCAAACTAGCACAGGTTGTGAAAATAAG
Source organism: Tricholaema leucomelas (assembly GCA_013400475.1). Classification (NCBI taxonomy): domain Eukaryota; kingdom Metazoa; phylum Chordata; class Aves; order Piciformes; family Lybiidae; genus Tricholaema lacrymosa; species Tricholaema leucomelas. The sequence goes on along the minus strand of WAAF01019153.1, from coordinate 44,822 downwards.
CTGATACATTCTGATACAGTTAAGGTATCAGAATTACTTTCATCATTAAACTTGCATCTGTACAATTTACTCACAAATTTCTGCAAATTCCACACTTGGAGTATAAAGTCTCTGTATGTTGTTAAGCTAAAAAATAACTTTAAACAGGTTTTGAAGGCTTTCAATTATCTTAGAAATAAAAAACCTCAATATGTTAATAAAAATAAGACATCTTATCAAGTATGGCTTGATTTGGGAATTTCAGACAGATCAATTTAATTCTCTGTTAAGAAGCAGTACCACAATGGTTTCTGTGTTTTTTTTTTCTTGTCTAGTTTGGTTTGTTTTTCAATAGAGTCACCCTTTTAAATCATATTGAATTAAAGCATGATTTAGTGAAAAATTGAAACTATTAAGTAATTGTGACTGATTATGCAAAATTAATAATGAGTATTAGTTTTTTATAACCAGGTGATGATTGTTAATAACTATTAAAACTGTTTATTAACATTAAAACTCACCAGAAAACTTATTCACAGGTTCAAAAATGCACACGTTGGAAATTTATACACACAGGGCACAGGCAAAACTAGAGCACTTATTTCTCAAAGTGGCAAAGGCAAATATTATACTGGAAGAGGCTTTTGAGTATTTACTCACAGAATTATTATTACCTGACTTGTGGGGACTAGCCACAGTCCCAGACAGTACCCAAATGCTTTCAGGGAACTCTGTCTTTTTGGCCACTGAGATTTGATTCTTCCCAGACTTCTGGGGAAAGGAGGAAGACAATCTCTGACCTTGTCTCCTGTCTCCTTTGGATGATCTGTGTATCTCCAGGACTTCTCATCTTGGCAAGAGACTTTCAGATGCAGGCAGGATGCAATGTGGTGTGCAGTCTCAGGACAATGTCATGCTGGCTATGCAGGCTGACCACGTGCGGGAATTTAGAGATTGTTCCTGGTAAGCTCTCCAGGCAAATTCAGGATGCAAAATGAGGTGGCAGCAGCCCCCGTGCTACCTGCTTATCCCTTTTATCAGTATCTAGCTCTGAGACTAATGGGGCATTGGGCATAGATTAGCCAATGAGAATGGCACTTTGCCAAGCCTCACCATATTAAGTGAAGCCAGGGCTTTCACCCTCCCTTCCCACGGTTGCCTCTCTCCAGCACAGAAATAAGGAGAGCAGGGGAACATGTTTGGGCAAGCCAACACGGATAAGCTCATGTTTGCCCTATCAGGCCTGCCACCACAGTATTTCATTTATATAATTCCCAGAAATTAAATTTGTTTGGAAAAATGTGGAGTTTAATGATCATCAGAAATGATAACTGATGAAAAAAAATGGCTTGGCCTTTTATATTATGTAGAGGCATGAGACCTCAGTGATAAACTAGTCTGATAGTCAATGTTCAAAGTAGCTAACTAAGCAGCAGATTAAATCCAAATCACATGTTTTTCAAAAACTCCACTTAAACTGGTAAAGATACTTGGCAAACTTGTGGCACTTCCCAAAAAATGTCTCAGGTGAACAAGAAATATGCAAGTCTCGGAATATAGAAACGAGTCAAAGAAGACAATGTTACCAAAAGCAAACTTCTTTTGATACTTCATGTATCTCAAACTAGGTTCAAAATGTTTCACGTCTCTATGTATACTAAATAAATAAACAAAGGTCAGCCATAACATTGATTTAAAATGTTTAGTATTTCACATGTAGAATACCAGAGATTTATTCTATTTTCTTTCTGTTGAATGAACCTTTGGAATGTAATTATTTTCCATTTTTGGTTGTGTCTGCAAATGGGAGTCCAGAGAGTTCCTAGCATTTTTATGTAAAATTAAAAGAGATAGTTTTGGATAAATTTTCGTTCTTAGGGGATGATTAACTTCTTGTGTCTGAAAAGATGACTAACTTGAAAGTGAGGAATGGAAGAGCTTGTGATACAGCTACCAATAGTTCAGCTTATGATGTTCTGTCCAAAATATGTATTTTTTAACATTGAAATAGAAGCACTGGCTCCAGCATTGTAGAACTACATAATAAGTTACTTACAGAGACAGAACAAGCTGCACTACTTGGAATATATATTAATTCTAATATATGCAAAGCTCCTCTAAACTGTAACCTTCCAAGCTGGGTAATCTGACAGTATTGTCAGAGATTTTTTTCATCCTTGGTGTTCTTCCTAAAATGAAAGACTGTAGATATGAATGTCTGTGTCCACTTAGAGATGTTCTGATTACTGGAAAGGATTAGGAATGAGGCTGCATTTGGAGATCTCTGATGTTTTGGTTTGATCTTTTGTTTTGGCCATGTATTATCTAGACTAATCTTCCCTAGGGTGCAGGTAGTTCTTCTGGATATGTAAGCCTGAATAGAGGTTCTGCTTTGTTTTTTAAAGTAGTGCTGCAAAATATTTGTGCTTCTAAGAGAGCAACACTGTAGAAGACTAAAGTACAAGAATCACAAATATTTCACCTTAGCAATGATTGGGTTTGATGCCAGCTGATACTCAGGATGAGGAAGAGGACTGAGAACAAAAGTACCTAATTCTGGATGCATGTCAAGAACGTTTGGAATGTCCTAATTTGGGACAGTTCAGATTATCCTATATGTGCCACATTGCCAATATATACAGTAGAATGAACACAGCAATGTTGAATTATTCCTTGATATTCCATTATATTCTGACAGTGTATAGCTAGAATTACCAACAAATGACTCATCTATTTCAAGTACCAATAAGAATAAAATTGTAGCCAGAGTGCGACTCTATAATTTTAAAGGCTTATTTTCCAGAGATGAAATTTAATCTAATATATTACAGAAATAACCACATCTCTGAAACGACAATATTATTATCAGCCAGTTCCTGCCTGACTCTCCTAGTACACATGATGAGCTGCTGTTTGTGCTTTTGTTTACCAAACTGGATTTGAAGCCTGTTTCTTTTACTAATCCAAAAGATATTAAGCACAGTGGATAGATAAACAGTTTTTGAATAAATAATTTTGTTTGCTGAATGTTGTGAAGTAGTAACATTTCATTGTTGTTAGTAAGACATCCTGAGGGATAAAGTAGAATCATAGAATCAGTCAGGGTTGGAAGGGACCACAAGGATCATCTAGTTCCAACTCCCCTGCCATGCCCAGGGACACCCTCCCCTAGAGCAGGCTGGCCACAGCCTCATCCAGCCTGGCCTTAAACACCTCCAGGGATGAGGCCTCAATCACCTCCCTGGGCAACCCATTCCAGGCTCTCACCACTCTCATGCTGAACATCTTCCTCCTCACTTCCAGGCTGAACCTGCCCACCTCCAGCTTTGCTCCATTCCCCCTAGTCCTGTCACTCCCTAAGGTCCTAAAAAGTCCCTCCCCAGCTTTTCTGTAGGCCCCCTTCAGGAGGCCACAAGAAGGTCACCTGGGAGCCTCCTCTTCTCCAGACTCAACAGCCCCAACTCTTTCAGTCTGTCCTCATAGCAGAGGTGCTGCAGCCCTCTGAGCATCCCCATGGCCCTTCTCTGGATATGCTCCAGCATGTCCACATCCTTTTGTAATGGGGGCTCCAGAACTGGATGCAGTACTCCAGGTGAGGTCTCAGCAGAGCAGAGTAGAACAAAAAACCAAAAACCAGCATAAAACAAAATAACATAAGCAGCATAACTGTTAACACTTTTCATTTTCCAGCATTACCTGCTTTTTTAATTATTATTTTCTGTTGTTTTTACAAGGCAAAATACAATGATAAAAAGATAAAACGTTCCCAGGAAACGGGAATGTTAAATTCCTTGCTTAATGGCAACAGAAAGAACATATTCACTGAAGCACTTACTGAACTTTCATTGCCTTGAAATATAGAATTAGAATCCACAGGAAACCATTCGGTGTGATCTGTATCAGAGATCTGTTATGCTGAAGGGAGTGAATTTTGTGCTGCTTCTACTACAGAGAAAAACAATGCAAAGAAAAATCCAGGAAGAGAATTCATCCTGCTTTCTCATTTCACTGTGACATGCAGAATGTGACCTCTTAGAATATTTTGAGCTCATTTCCTATAATGAGACAGCTCTACATAAATAACTTTTTGATTATTATTTATCTCTGCATTAGTTGTGAGGAAAGAAAAAAAAAATCATTAAAATAAAAAATCTGTCTCTTCAGTGTATGTGGTGTCCTGTTTGCCCAATGCTGTACTTTCTATCCCTTCTCATTTTATACCTTGGAATTTATGTTTACTTTCAGAATTGTCATAAAAATCTTTCTACAGAACACTGCTTTAATGCTTTCTTAAATTAAACCAAATCATTATGGGCAACTTGTCTTATCTGCACACAGATTTGTGACATTTCTGCAAGTATACCCTTTGTCATACATATCTCTTTTTCCCAGGTTCAGACTCCTAAATACCCTCCCTACACTATTGCTCCTAGCAGGAGATTCCTGGTTGCATGGTAAGATTAAAGGGTGGAAACTACCTGTGCCAACCACAGGATCACAGGCTCACAGGATATTAGGGGTTGGAAGGGACCCAAGGAGATCATTGAGTCCAACCCCACAGTCAGAGCAGGACAATACTATCTAAGACAGATCACAGAGGAATGCAGCCAGACAGGCCTTGAAAGTCTCCAGAGAAGGAGACTCCACAACCTCCCTGAGGAGCCTATTCCAGTGCTCTGTGACCCTTACAGTAAAGAAGTTCTCCCTTGTGTCGAGGTGGAACCTCTTTTGCTGCAACTTACACCCATTGCTCCTTGTCCTGTCACAGGGAGCAAGTGAGTAAAGCCTACCCCCCCTCTCCTGGCCAGCCTTCAGATACTTAATAGCCATTTATCAAATCCCCTCTCAGTCTTCTTTTCTCCAAACTAAAAAGCCCCAGATCCCTCAGCCTCTCCTCATGAGCCATGCCCTCCAGTCCCCTAATCATCCTCGTAGCCCTCTGCTGGACCCTCTCCAGCGAATTCCTGTCCCTCTTAAACTGGGGAGCCCAAAACTGAACACAGTATTCAAGATGAGGTCTCACCAAGGCAGAGTAGAAGGGGAGGAGAACCTCCCTTGATCTGCTAGACACACTCCTCCTGATACACCCCAGGATCCCATTGACCTTCTTGGCCACAAGGGCACATTGCTGTCCCATGGTTAACTTGTTATCCACCAGGACCCCCAGGTCCCTCTCCACAGGACTGCTCTCCAGCAGATCACCTCCCAGACTGTACTGGTGCAGTTTATTATTCCTCCCCAGATGCAGGACTCTGTGCTTGTCCTTGCTGAACTTCATCTGGTTCCTCTGTGCCCACGAGTGAGATGTATATCTCATTACAGAGCAAATACTGGCTATGCCAAAGCTTTTTGCGGTTTAACTGCAATTAAAACTTAGCAGGCCTTTTCTATGGTGCCAGTAATGATTGAGGTAGGACTGGATGATCTTGGAGGTCTCTTCATACCTGGTTGATTCTATGATTCTATGATAATTACTCTTACAGCCATGGAAGAGAGAATGCTACACCAATATTTGTAATTTATACCTTCAGGCTACACGTCTGTAATATTGTAGTAATAGGCTGTAGTTTGCAGACTATAGCTGTGATGTTCTGCAGGGGGACTGATCTTAATCTAATTATCAAAACTTGAGGGGAATGAACAAGAGCATTTATATAACGGAAGGTGAACTCTTTATTGAAGATGCACCTTGCCAGCAGCCACTTCACTTCCAGCACTCATTGAAATGGAAGTCACTGATTAACTTTAATGGAAAGAAAATTGGGCTACTGTCTAGTAAGGAGAAAAATTTTCAGTTAACAGCAAAGCCTCAAAAAATAAGGCACTCAAATGCCTATCCTCAAGCTTCATAGGTGTTTTTTAGGCACATCCCTTTAGAAAGAAATTTAGTATATCAATAATATCTCATTAGTTCACAGAGATTCCCTTGTTTTGCAGAGAATAAGGCGTACGGTTTCAGTCAAAGCATTCAAGTTTTCTTTTGTTGTACCTCCAGTCCAATAGACTGGCAGATGTAAGATCTCTGAGATTTAGAAGTGAGAAAGGTAGGGAAAAGCTCCCCATATGTCACAGTTTTACATAAGAGAACATGGAAAAAAAAATGTTTGTTTGTTTGGTTTCTTTTCCTTTGGAGCTTTGAAGGGAAACTACTTTATAGTACTGCAGACACAAATTTGTCCTATGTTGAGGCAGGCATGATTTTATCAGATACACAACTGCTACTACCATCTAGAGGCTTCTCATGACACTACTTAAACATTTGCAAATGATTAACAAGTCTCTTTCTGGATGCATTGATCCTTCATTCTCCAAGTTCACTGCTAGCACAAACAACTTCTTATGTCTAATGCTTGTATTTTAAGCATTACAAAAGCATTGAAAGCTACCAAATTGCATTTACTAAGTTTGTGTTTTAATTTGTATATATATTGCCCAAATGAAAGGGTGAAATGCACTACTAGAAGTAGACTTAGAGAAAGGTCTATGTCTTTTTAAGTCTTCTAAATCTTCAGGCCATGTAATCAGGGAGGCTGAACTTAGAACCAAGAAGGTATTTTAATGTACTTGCTACCTCCACAGAAGTTATCCAAGAGAAAGCAAAGCAGAAGCAGTGGGGAAGAGAGAGAGTGGAATATCCTTGGATATTTTTTTTTTTTGATAACAGTATTTGTTTAACTTCTTGTAGGTTGTTTAATAGGAAAATCTTTCATTGTGTACTGCATGACACAAAGGCATTTTTCTACTGTCAAATAGAGCAACCTGCTCTAGTGGGAGGTGTCTCTGCCTATGGCAGGGGGTTGGAGCTGGATGATCCTTGAGGTCCCTTCCAACCTAAACCATTCTATGATTCTATGATTCTATAAATATAATTAAGAATAGTTTCTCTATCTTCTTATACATATCTTTTAGAGAAGAAAAAGATAACTGGATTCTTAAAGCAATAAAGTAAAACTATCTAGACCGAATATTGTGTTGTGTTATAATAGCCTCAACATTCTAAATTGCATCAATATAATACCCAGATCATTGTGACTGAGAATTGGAGAAGCTTTGCAGGACAAATGGCAACTTTACTAAAGCGCAAATCTATCAGAAAAGCCAATAAAAAGAAGACTTAAAAATACATTAATACATTTAAAAGGAGTAAATACAGAACATGAACTGTCATTTTATTCAGTCAGTGGGAATGTAGCACATACATAATTTGACTAGTTTTGTTGATATTGAGTAGTTCATTATTCCCCACCGAAACGGTTGGAGCCCACGGTAATAATTAGAATAGCAACGATAACAACAAGAAGAATTCAAAGTGAAAAAAAAAACCAGGAATTACTACTTTTAAAATTATTTTTTGAATACTACTTTTGTCATTTTATTGCTAACAGCAGCAAAACAACCCTCCCTAAACACATCAGCAAAAAATATTTCATTAAAAGGTTATTTGCGAACATTATTCTGTATTCCAAATGCAGCAGTACCACAAATCTGGAGGAGTTGAAACTTTGCATTGTATATCAGTTAATGAAAATTTGCTACACTTTTCCACATAATGAAATGCTTAGGATCATGAAGACAAAAGCAGCACAGGGAAATAAACAGACATGCTTAGGTGAAATGTGAAAATGTGCTTTTTGCTTACAAAGTATTCCTGAAACTTGTAGACACTTTTCAAAAAGCTCATTAGTTGTCCTCACAGCCTCATAGAATTAGTTATTAACGTTTTGAAATATAATGTCATTTTAAAATTCTCTCCTACTTTAATGATGATGTGATTCTGTTTCGGGTTTTGTGGGTTTTTTTAAGCCCATGCTGTATCTAAACTTTGAATAAAAGCTGATAACTTTAATCCCTTTTATATTACCTCTATTTTGGTAATTTGAAAAGGTTTTCATAGAATCAACAAGGTTGGAAGAGACCTCTAAGATCATCCAGTCCAACCTAGCACCCAGCCCTAGCCAGTCAACTAGACCATGACAATAAGTGTCTCAGCCAGGGTTTTCATGAACACCTCCAGGGATGGCGACTCCCTGGGCAGCCCATTCCAATGCCAATCATTCTCTCTATGAAGAACTTCCTCCTAACATCCAGCCTAGGCCTCCCCTGGCACAACTTGAGACTATCCCCTTGTTCTATTGCTGGTTGCCTGGGAGAAGAGACCAACCCCACCCGGCTACAGTCTCTCTTCAGGTAGTTGTAGACAGCAATGAGGTCACCCCTGAGCCTCCTCTTCTCCAAGCTAAACAACCCCAGCTTCCTCAGCTTCTCCTCACAGGGCTGTGTTCCAGTCCCCTCACCAGCTTTATCGCCCTTTTCTGGACAGGTTCCAATATCTCAACTTGTCTCTTGAATTGAGGGAGCCCAGAACTGGACACAGGACTCAAGCTGTGGCCTGACCAGTATTGAGCACAGGGGATTTTGTTGTATTAGACAATATTGTAATGGCAGCATGTCAACATCTGTGTTAAAACTGCTCTAAATATAAGCATTTTCTAAGAAACAAAAGTAAACATCTTTAGTATCTATAAACAATGATGAACACTATTTTTTTCCTGTTGGAATCAAAGACCACTGCCCTGGATATTAAATTGAATGCAATACAACCATAGACTGCAAGTTGTATTTCCTTAGAAATGGAATACTTTTGACATCTTTTGTCAATAATTTTCATGTGATTCACTGATGTTTGTTCTGAATTACAACCAGGTGACCTTGTATTGGATCCTGTTGTCAAATGAGATTCCTTCTAAGATGAGGAGTAAATCTTTTTAGAAAGACATAGTTTTTGGAAATAAAATTGAAATGGAAGTGCATTTAACCATGAATCTCTGAAGTTTTTATTAAGAGTGTCCTGTGTAAATAAAAAGTATATACCATTTTTACTTTGTATACTACTTTGGGAATAGGCTAGACTTAAATTTAAAAAAAAAAAATAAACCTTTTAAAAAAATAAAAAAAAAACTGTTTTCATACAGAAACAATCTTAATAAGGTGGAAAAAAAAAAACCCACCGCAACCAATCCCCTCCAAAAAACCAAACAAAGCAAAACAAAACCAAAAACACTGAAATTGCAAATTAGTGGAAAATAAAGTAGAAAAAAAAAAAAGACTAAAAGGCTGCAATTCTGCTACTCCAGAAGTTTTTCTTCAGACAAAATCTTTAAAATGTGTGATGGTTTGGGAGATATCCTCTGTGATGGTTTGGGTGTTCCCCACCCCCCCACACTTTTAGAAATTACCCAGACTAGACTCAGTCGGCTCTGGAAATTTGAATGAAGCTTATATTTACAGCTGGTACAATTTACAAGCAGATATTTACAGTATATACAGTTATAGACAGAAATAGACAAGGTANTAATTTCTCAGCCTATCATCTAGTTCTTCTCACCAAAACGTGCTAGCTAGGCTCAAACTAGCACATCCTCCCACACACACTTATGAAAAATCACCCAGTCTAGGCTCAGATGTCTGGAAGTTAAAGAATGAAGCTATAGTTACAGCTTAGCACAATATACAAGTATATATATACAAATATATACAGTTATATACAAATTAAAAGTAACACAGAAACACAATACCCCTCCCAGAAACAATCAAAGTCCCCAGGAGGGCTCCTGACCCAAACTCCCTTCCTCCTCCCTCTTTCCCTCCCTTCAGACATAACCAGATCAACCCACGTATATCTCATGTGATAAATCTGGAGATCTGAGGTGAAATGGCAAAAAGAGACAACAAGGAGGCTAGAGGAAAAAGGTGTTAGGTGGATCAGAGAGTTAGAGTCAACCACAGAGATCAGACTGCCAGAAAGAAGGCAGAGCCAGAAGTGAAAGCTGAGCAGTGTGTGTGAAAAGTGCCCATCTTATCTATATTTTGACTAGTTGTGTTTCTCAGCAAAAGAATGAATGATATAGGGCACATGTTGATTTTTTTTTCCTTTCTTCTCACAGCTAAGGACTTAATTTCTCTCAGTAAAATATTTCAGATAGTCTCAAACCAGTACAACATGTCTGAGAAATTATTTTCAGCTTTCCAGTTGCCTAAACTTGCTTTGGGCTCACCACTCTCTTAAAATGACTTAATAAGTACTGGCGTCTGCATAGTCCTTTGTTCCTGTGCTTTTCATTGTAACTCTTTTTCTTTGGAAAGTACTGTCTCTGGTAGGACCAGAAATTACAGCAGAGGCCGTATTGAGTTGAACAAAAATAACTGATGAAGACTGAAAAAAAAGTTGGGATAGAGCTTTTTGGGAGATTGGTGGCTTTTTGCCCAGGCTAGTGGTTTATGACTTGTTCTCTTTCATTACATATGCTGTAGTTATGACTCAGTCACTTAGCTGGACTCTCAGTAGAGAGAATAACAGAAATCAATACTGCGGAAAAGAATAAACAGTGAAAGCTCTCTATAATGCCAGCTTTTTTTTCTGTGTAGATGAAAATTGAGCCCTTTAGTCAAATCACAAGATCTTCCAATTCTTGCCCAGTGTTAAAATTAGCAAAGAAAAAAAAAATCAAGAAAAAAAAGTGATCTCTTTGAAGTCAGAACATTCTATAAATTTTGCCAGTAAAGTTTTAAAGAAGAACTTTTGAAACAGCTGCTGTTTTCAATACTCTTTCATAGTATTATACTCTCTGTGATAGATACACTTCTGCAAGTAGAGAAACAGACTGTAAGCTGTTGAGACAAATTATTATGAAATTAACGGGTTAAGTCTACACTTCAGTAGAAGACTGATCCAGGCCACCCACAAATATCTCTCTACCTCACATTTGATTGGCTCCAGAAATCTTTTGAACTACCTGCAAGAGATTTATGGCCATGATATGGGGATGAGGCTTTTGGCCAAAAAATAGAGTGAAATTCAGTTTAAGTGTTGCATTCATCTATCTAAACATATGTGTCTAGGGTCATTTTAGTGTCCTTCATTGAGTTAGGAGGTATGGCAAAGGATGTACGAATCTGCAGCTAGGCTAGAACACCACCATGGTATGTAAAATGACAGTAGTGGTTCAACTTCAGATTCAGTTATGAGAAGTCCTGTCTACTATACTACTGCCAGACAAAGAAAAGCAGAAACAAAAGCTTCCATTAGCAGAATGAAATTTTTCCTCATCCATTTGCGCTGACAAGATATTTTAGTTCTTTCTTGTATTTATAAACAAATTCCTTTCAGGAAGCCAAAGAAGTTGGGTTTTGTTCCAATACTTGTCTTGCTCTGCTTGCCTTAATTTCCAGACCCTCAAACTGAGCAAGTTCTCTGGAGAAGAGCAGGTGCTGCTTCTCCTCCTCTTTTCTTATAGACACAAATCTGTCTTTTCACATAGTACTGAGTGATCAGTCATCTTTCTTTAGCTGATTCTTTCATTTTGTGACTAGCTTTTTCCACTGCTAGAATGACAGTATGTTAAAAGGAAGAAAGATTGTCTGCATCTCAAAGGAACAATATATAACATAGCCTTTTTTCCTCTACTTGACTTAATTCAAAACAAGTTTACTCATGCTGCCTTATATAGTGTTTGGTTCTGTGTTTAATGAATTCTCCCTTCCTATCCTTCATAAATACATCCCATTCATGTGGCCTTCTATCCATCCCTAAAAGCACACCTCACAAGACATTTGCCTTTTGTAAACCAGTTCAAGAGTACACAGGGGCATGGAATACTGAAAGCTAAGATTGACTTTCATTTCAGCAATTCTTAAAGCTCCAACGGTGACACCAAATTCAGTTTCCTATCATTTTCTAGTCTAGTCTTTCCAAATGTGTTTAGGGCACGTTTTTATGCAAATCCTAGTGAACACAATTAAACTTCCAATGTAAAGTGAGTTTATGTTTGAGGAGATTTTTCATCTTATTTGCCAGGGTCCATCTCTCTGATGGTTTGGGTATCCCCCGCCCCCCCCCACTTTTAGAAATCACCCAGACTAGACTCAGTTGGCTCTGGAAATTTGAATGAAGCTTATATTTACAGCTAGCACAATTTACAAGCAGATATTTACAGTAGATACAGTTATAGACAGAAATAGACAAGGTAAAAAAGGTAATACAAACACAATTCCCCTCCCAGAAACCTGAGTCCCCAGGAGGGGCTCTCAACCACCCCTCACCTTCCCCCTACCCCTCTCAACCTTACCCCAGTCCTAAGGAAGAATGGAGGTTCAGCCAAGAGGGTTAAAGGGAGGGTGAGGTTAGAAAGCAAGATGGAGTCCAGCCAGCAGCCTCAGCTTCTCCCCAGCAGGCAAAGCTCCCCAGCGAAGAGAAGAAGCAAGTGAAGTAATCTTTGTGTTGCCTTTCTTCTTTACACATCCCAGCAAGACTGTGAGCGAAGTAGACCTCACCACTGTTTTAATTTCTCAGCCTATCACCTAGTTCTTCTCACCAAAACGTGCTAGCTAGGCTCAAACTAGCACAATCTCATAAAGAACAGTTAACTGCTGCTTCCCTCCTGTGACAGCAATTTGTTCCCTCTTGTAGATGCTTATTTCCATCACTCACAGAGGATCACAGAATCACAGAATAGATCATCTAGAGCAGGGGTCCTCAGAGTTTTTAAACAGGGGACTGGTCACTGTCCCTCAGACACTGTTGGGGGCCGGACTACAGTTTGGTTCCAGCCCAGTCCCGGCCGGTTCTTGGGAGGCCGGCGAGCGGATTAAGAGGCAGGAAGCGGCTGCTTGGTTTCCCCCCCCAACCCCCAGCGGAGGAGGGCCGGGGGGGGACTGTAAATACCGGCGGTCAGGATTGAGGACCCTGGGGGGGCTGTATCCAGCCCACAGGCCGGAGGACTGCTGATCTAGACCAACTCCCCGGCCGGTGCAAGTTCACCTGGAGCAGGCTTCACAGGATGGCATCCAAGCAGGCTTTGAATGACTCCAGAGATGGAGACCTTTCTGGGCAGCCTGTTCCAGTGCTCTACCACCCTCAAGGTAAAGAAATTCCTCCTGCTGTTTAGATGAAAATCCCGTGTTCAAATTTGAGCACATCTTGTCCCATCACTGGGTAGGATTGAAAAAACAAACCAAAACACTTATCCTAAGCTTTTCATAATATTTAAATTGCCTAAAATATAAAAAAATTATCTCTAGTAATAACATGGTCCCTCAGCCTTTTTTCACAAGACAGATGTTCTAGTCCCCATATCATCTTTGTAGCCATTTGCTGTACCCTGTAAATTAGTTCCTTTTCCTTCTTGAAGTGGGAACACAGGAATGAACATAGTACTCCAAATGAGGCCTAACCAGAGTACCGGAGGAAGAGGAGAACATCCCTCAACTTGCTTATCACACTGTTCATGATTCACTCGTTCTTTCTGGTGCTCATTCACTCTTCCTGGTGCTGCTCAGCACAGGTTAGGCCAGACCTTGAGTGCTGAGTCCAGTTCTGGGCCCCTCAATTTAAGAAAGATGCTGAGGTGCCTGAATGTCTCCAGAGAAGGGCACCAAGCCTGGTGAGGGGGCTGGAGCATAGACCCTTTGAGGAGTAGCTGAGGGAGCTGGGGCTGATTAGCCTGGAGAAGAGGAGCCTCAGGGGAGACCTTATTGCTCTTTACAACTACCTGAAGGGAGGCTGTAGGCAGGTGGGAGTTGGTCTCTTCTGCCAGGCAACAAGTGAAAGGACAAGAGGACACAGCCTCAGACTGCACCAGGGCAGGTTTAGGCTGGATGTTAGGAAGAAGTTCTTCACAGAAAGAGTGATTGGCCATTGGAATGGGCTGCCCAGGGAGATGGTGGAGTCACTGTCCCTGGAGGTGTTTAAAAGGAGGCTGGATGTGGCACTTTGTGTCATGGTTTAGTTAATTAGAATGGTTAGGTGGTGGGTTGGACTCAATGACCTTTAAGGCCTTTTCCAACCTGATTAATTCTGTAGTTCTGTAATTCTTGAGGCATTGAAGGTGTTGCTGTACGTGAAGATACACTTATTTAAAGCCAATTGTGCTTTAGTTGGTGAAAGCAGGGGGAAAAAAGGGGGGAAAATCTCCATTCACTTGCAAACATGCATGTCTGTACTTAAAGAAGTGAGATGCCCTATTCACCTGTATATTACACCCTTTGGTATAGTAATTTACACCCTTGTAAGTCATGAAAGAAAAATGCTACTAACTCATAAAATTAGAGTTCAAAAATAGAATTAAATTTAAAATTTAGAGTCTCTTGCAAAATTAATGTGGAGAAGAGAGAGTTCATAGGCATGCTGGTTATTATACCTTTGTTATACAGTATGCCTCATAGTGTTTGAACTTGGCATGTTCTTACGTAACATATCTTTAGCATAGAAAAGATTCCCTGTAGAATCATAGATTCAACCAGGTTGGAAGAGACCTCCAAGATCATCCNCCCCAGCTCCCTCAGCCTCTCCTCACAGGGTTTGTGCTCCAGGCTCCTCACCAGCTTTGTTGCCCTTCTCTGGACACGTTCCAGCACCTCAACATCTCTCTTGAATTGAAGGGTCCAGAACTGGACACAGTACTTAAGGTGTGGCCTGACCAGTGTTGAGTACAGGGGAAGAATAACCTCTCTTGTCCTACTGGCCACACTGTTCCTGATACAGGCCAGGATGCCATTGGCTCTCTTGGCCACCTGGGCACACTGCTGGCTCATCTTCAGCCTATTATCTACCAGTACCCCCAGGTCCCTTTCTTCTTGGCTGGTCTCCAGCCACTCTGTCCCCAGCCTGTAACACTGCTTGGGGTTGTTCTGGCCAAAGTGCAGAACCCTGCGTTTGGCCTTGTAAGTTAGGTACTCTTCATTGTTGGATTAAAGGCTAACTTTTTATTCATGAGCATGATGTTGACTGTGATGTAACAGCTCTTATTTCTTGCCCAAATCTGTCGCTTTCACATATATCAGCTGTAATTTATCTAATCCTATATAAAGGCTTCTTTTCTCTTACAACTTTAAAGTCCCCTAACATACCAGTGGAATACTCAGCACTTTGTTTTTTCTATTTTAAAAGTCAACCTTGCTGCTCTCTTTCCTGCCCCCCCCCCCCAGACTCTCACAGCACTTTGTCTTAAATTGTATTGCTTATGTAATTACTCATAGGAAATACAATGTCTTTTGGTAGAAGTATATCAGTTTGATCTTGGTGTGACATTGTTGAAATGATAAACACTTCCTTGCATGAAAACCAGAGTAACAAAAACAACTTTAATGCTTTGCACAGAAAAATATGCAAGAAAATCTCTTGTGTGCACAAGAAATATCAAGCAAAATGTCAAAACAGAAGCTGGTGCACTGGCTGAAAGCCATGTCTTAACTATAGGAAGTTTTTAGGAAGATAGAAATCTTGTGGTTTTGTTATGCAATGAGAAGACCACTAAAACAAGATGTCTATACAATCCTGCCAGGACTAACAACACTAAATAGTTTTTTTAAGATAGGAAGATTGCACAACAATGCTTATTGCTCATGGAAAAGAGTTGCAGAGCTGCCAGATATTTGGGACGTCATTTCCAAATGCTCCTACAACCTCAGATTGGGAAAATATTTTGTAGGTTCATGGAACAGAAAATAAATCCAAACACTGCCTAAGCACTGACTACATGACACAAATGTAGGTACAATCTGGGATAGAGTTTTGCCATATGCACTGACTGACTCTTAAAGGTGAGCACACAACATTCAGGGCTAAGCTGGTCTGAAGCACAAGGCAGAGTAGAACACATTGTCCAAGAGCAGTGAGGCAGAGGCAGCTCCGTGAGTAAGAAGTGGCAAGGCAGATGCAGCAAGGCAGAAGTAGCTCAGCTGCTTGGAACTTAGGTCAATTTATATCATATGCCTGAGTGTAATGGCTCCTTTGGCCACAGAGATTCACCAATCAAAATGGCATTTGCAACTGACCATATTAGGTGAAACCAGAGGTTGCTCGCCTTTATTTGTGCAAGACACCAACAAGTGCATAAACACCTGTGGGTACCTGTTTATCACTTTGGGAGGGGACATAATGTCCCAGGCCTCCTGGCCTTGCTTCCCCCATCAGCAGAAGGGTGGGGCAAGCCAGGGCATCTAATAGGCCTACTACCCTTCCAGGACATTTATATAATATTAACATATTGAACATAATTTGTAGCTACATCTATGCATTCTACATATTTATATAATGCTATTACTTTACACAGAACAGTTAAATGTTATTACATTACAGAGAGTAGTCAAAACGGGAGAAACAGTCTTCCAAAATCACATTAAAAATAGCATGTCACAAATATCAAACATGTACATGATGAAATGAATATACAGAATCATAGAATCATAGAATCAAGCAGGTTGGAAGAGAGCTCCAAGATCATCCAGGCCAACCTAGCACCCAGCCCTGGCCAATCAACTAGACCATGGCACTAAGTGCCTCAGCCAGGCTTTATTTGAACACCTCCAGGGATGGCAACTCCACCACCTTCCTGGGCAGCCCATTCCAATGGCCAATCACTCTCTCTGGAAAGAACTTCCTCCTAACATCCAGCCTATACCTCCCCCAGCACAACTTGAGACTCTGTCCCCTTGTTCTATTGCTGGTTGCCTGGCAGAAGAGACCAACCCCCACCTGGCTACAACCTCCCTTCAGGCAGTTTTAGACAGCAATGAGGTCATCCCTGAGCCTCCTCTTCTCCAGGCTAAACAAGCCCAGCTCCCCCAGCCTCTCCTCACAGGGCTGTGTTCCAGGCCCCTCACCAGCTTCATCACCCTTCTCTGGGCACATTCCAGTAGCTCAACATCTCTCTTGAACTGGGGAGCCCAGAACACAGTACTTAAGGTGTGGCCTGACAGTGTTGAGTACAGAAGAAGATCTTCAAAGTGTTGTGGAATATGTTAGAAGAGAGTGAGGTCTGTACTAGTAAAAGTAGCAACCATTCTAGTAAGGTGAAGGATCTTGCATCTGAACTTCCTAGTCTTGAGACATATCGTGGTTTTTTTTTTCCACATGGGTATTTTTTTCTGGGACATTAGTGACAATGCAGAATGTCAGAATACTTACTGTGGATGTCTTTGTTTTCAAATGGAACGTCATTATGTAATGAATCATCTACATGAAAAAGAAAGTGTATGAAGACACTTCAGTCAACAGGAATCCAAACCAGAGGTTAAAGCACCATAAAATTTTATTTTTCTTTCTACCTTTCCCCCCTCCTCCCATTTTTTACTCTTTCTGGGGAAATCTTAATCCCAAGATTTTAATTTTTTTTTTTTCAGTTCTAAAGGAGTTTATGTCTTAGATAATCTCAGTGAAGACATAAAAACAGCACTGCCGAAGCCTACTTTAAGAAGAAGAAAAGTTGCATGAGTTGCTGAGAAAGACAAGGTAGGCTCATTTCCTCTGATCATCAGCAATTCTAATTTCTGTTCCATATCTGTGACTTGGCTTCATGACTTTCGGAGTTTCTGTCAGCTTCACATCATCACTTGCAATTTGCATAATGTAAAGCTCCAGGAAAACATGGGGTAGAACAAGCTTAAATTAATCTTGTAAGGTCTGAATTTCATTGTGGCTCATTAATTTCAAAGTGTATTGTAGTTTTTAATACTGAATGGGTAGAGAATGCTTTCAGCTATAACAATGATAGTAATAAAAGAGTGAAAGATTATATCTTTGGTGCTAAATCTGATAAGAATGAGATTTGATTTTTGTGTTTAGTTGATGTTTCTCATATAAGAAAACCAAATACTGTCATGTGATCAATTTCCTCGACCAAGGCATTGTCATTATCAGTGAAAAATCCTCTGAAGGTATCTTTGAATCCTAATGCTAAGCTGAGCAGTTGTTACAACTTCATTTCACAGAATCATAGTATCAGTCAGGTTGCTAGAGACCTCCAAGATCATCCAGTCCGACCTATCACCCAGCCCTAGCCAATCAACTAGACCATGGCACTAAGTGCCTCAGCCAAGCTTTATTTGAACACCTCCAGGGATGGTGACTCCACCACCTCCCTGAGCATGCCATTCCAATGGCAAATCACTCTCTCCGGAAAGAACTTCCACTTAACATCCAGCCTATACCTCCCCAAGTTGGACCTGACACTGTTCAAGGCTGTGCTATACTTAAGAGGGGAAAATATGTTGAGCAAGGCCTTTCATTTTGAGACCTCTTTTGATTCATAAAGAAGTGAGATGAGAGAGACAATTGTGTGAGCATTGAGGTCTGTGAATGAAAGAAGTGGGGATTTTCAGTCAAGTCTATCTTTTGCCTGTGGCCATAACTGGTAAGTGAGCCCTCTCTGTCTTTCGTTTTGACTCTAGAGCCTTTTGTTGTATTTTCTCCTCAACATCGGAGTGGAGTGCAGTAGGACTGGTGTGATGCTTTGGTGCTGGCTGAGTAGGCTCGAACCATGACAATTTAAGTAATTCAGTAGGTACTTCAGTCTTCCAGTGTCACTACCTTCCTTCTTTTGTTCTTGAGACATTTTTTCTGCATATTCAGTTTGTGAATTACTTAAGTGGGCTTTTGACTTGCACTTAGTGGTTAAAAGCCTAGAGAGAGACATTGCTGCGGTGCTTGTTCTTTGCCTCGAGTAGAATGAGTCATAAAAGCAATTTTCAATTCAAAAGTATAATGCTGCAACAGAGATGCTTCAGCTGAATGCAAACGTAAGGAAGTGGTTTGCACTGTGGGTTCTTTGTGTAGGACTTCCTTTCTTGTTAACTACCAAAGGCTAGAGGCTCTGAAAATTTGTCTGGTTTATGGAGATAGACAAAATAGTCTGAAGGCCACGTTCTACATGGTGTCTAGTGCAGAATGATGCAAATCAAGCGACCTTTTTTCAGATGATGCTAGTTGGAAGCTCCTACTCCATTTAGAAATTAAACACTTCAGAAAGCATTACATGTAGCTTATTTTGTTGTAGAGTAAAAGGAATCTATTGCATTTTAATAGAGGTGTGCAAATAGGCCCCTCACAGCACTTCTTACAGATATTTGCAACCTTAAAAAAGATGTTCTGTGTAAAGAACATTTTTTACTCCATTAGCATTTCACTCATAGGAATATGAGTGTGCTTTGAGGGCAATTATTAGGGGTATTCAGTAGTGTGATTCTAGGCACTGCACATTAAAACATATGAAGTCTTAGAGCTTAAAGAGAGAGGAGAGAAAAATGGTAGGAGAGTAGAAAAGGAAAATCTTACATTTTTTATCTAAGCTTCAGGTTACACACTAACTTAGAATTAGAACAAGTGGTAAACACTGAAGAACCAGTGTATGTTTCACCTTTTCCTTCTCAGTGTCCTATTTATTTGGCATAGCCCTGTTGGAGGATGATTTTTCTTCTCCCTAATATCAGAAATTTACTATCACTGTTGTTTATTATCTGTGTGGCTCCTCATTTATCCACAGTGAGTCACATTCCTGATGTCAGCACAATTCAAAGTGTCAGGAGTGACAGAAACACATCATGTTTCTTCAGAAGCTCCACAAAAGGAAGAAAAATTGCATCTTCTGTAAGATGCTGATGTCTGAGACTGTCCTCTTTATAGCAATAATGGGTGTGGTGAAGGAACAGACTTCAGCAAACAACTTATGCAATTGATTAAGTGCCTCAGCTCCAGAAAGGCCATTTATTGCCGTGTCTACTTCAGCATGATAAGCACTCTCCTTTAAATAGAACAAATGTCAGTTACAGAAAATGTGATGCTTAAACCTTTAGTTGAAGTAGAAAACCTTGAAAGGAGATGATTTTTCCGCCCCCGGGATGGGAGATTCCAATGCTTTGCCTCAATACTTCAGATTATCCTCATTTCAGAACTAAGAAGATATAACTGGACAGAGAAAATTGAGAGGGATAGATACAATACATTTCCACTTACCCAATTTTCCAGTCCATTTGGATTTTTGCAGTCTTGGAGACGGCCTATGCTTTTGTTGCACAGGAAAGGATTTAAATATTATTGAAAACCCATTAGTAACAGTTAGAAAGTCTTTTCAGAACTATGAAAAGTTGGAGTAGATTTTCAGTACATTATGTGTGGACTTAAATCCAAATTGGGTAATTTTTAATAAATAATGTTAATAGCAACTACTGTATAAGGTAGGTAATGCTACACAAAATGTAGTTACAAGATCAAACCAAACTAAAACAAACCCAAATGCGACAACAAACACAAACCAAAAGTTTTAGTCATAAAACTGTATATAACCTTAGAAAAATACAAGGAATGCACTCTAGGGCTTGTTTCATTCATTTCATAGAATCAACCAGGTTGGAACAGACCTCCAAGATCATCCATTCCAGTCTATCTTATTGGTTTTCTTTTCCTACACCAAGTTCAAATACCTTTTCTCAAGGATATCCTGTTTCTAATTGGTGTTATCACTAAAATGTTGTGTATCAATGATGCATACTTTCCTGTTGTGGATACCTAACAGTGTATATGATATGACCATGTTTTTTGTGCTAATGTAGATGTTATGAAAAGTTCTGCTTTGAATCCAAATTACAGTGGCAATTGTTTTATAGCTATGTTAATGTACCTACATTCTGGAAGTGCTCTGACTAAATCTGTGTCTGATTTAGGAATATGCTAGTGGAACACTGGACTCCCTAATTTGGGGAAAAGCCTTACATTTGAGAGAACAGTTTGTGAGTTTTCATAAAGACTTCCATACAACTATGATTACATGGTATAGTCAAAAGGATAGGGATATTTACTTTTTAGTTAAGACTTATTTCAGTACAGAAATCATAGAATCACAGAACCAACCAGATTGGAAGAGACCTCCAAGATCATCCAGTCCAACCTAGCACCCAGCTCTAGCCAGTCAACTAGACCATGGCACTAAGTGCCCCATCCAGGCCTTTTTTTTAACATCTCCTGCGATGGTGACTCCATCTCCTCCCTGGGCAGCCCATTCCACTGGCAAATCACTCTCTCTGGCAAGAACTTCCTCCTAACATCCAGCCTATACCTCCCCTGGAACAACTTGAGGCTGTGTCCCCTTGTTTTGTTGCTGGTTGCCTGGGAGAAAAGACCAACACCCTCCTGGCTACAATCTCCCTTCAAGTAGTTCATATACTTAAGCAACTGGACATGGGTAAAATAAATCAAATGGCTTTAATGACAGAATGCTCAAAACACTCAGGAAGATATATCTCAAAGTGTAGCAATACTAATTATTTTATCTTTCTTACTCTGTGATAAATGCCTTGAGTTTAAAATTTGATACTGTAATATTTATTGATAGCAAGACAATAGGCTGTGAAAAGAACACTTAAAACTACACATAGTGATCTATTAAGATAGTAAGAATTTTATGGGTTTTAATCTGTAAAGGATAAAAAAAAATGAAGAAATACAAATTCTGCCCCAAACCTGAGAGTATCCTATTTAGTTCCATGTCTAACAGTTAATGTTTTGATTGGCTTCCAGCATATTTCAGGTAAAGTGTTTGGTTCACATGCATATTACACATTTCAGCATGCTACAGGAGTAATGGCTGTTTGTATGTATCTGCTAATTGAAAACAAACAAATACATACATACACACATACATAAATACATAAATCTTTAACTTCCAAACCCTGCAAAAATTGCAGACAACTACAGTTAGAGGGAAAAAAAAAAAACTAAATTATGCTAAGGGAAGAATCATGTCTGTCCTTTCATTATGTATCCTCTGTCTAGTAAATATTCATCTACTACATCAAAATACTCCATGAATATTCTTATGTGTATTAATATTCTTATGTGTATTAAGCAACCTATCATGATCACTGGAAGGTAGATGGCGCTGTAAACAACTTATATAGGCATATGATGTTAATTAGCTTGAAACCCTTCATCTTGAACCCATGGTAGATATATTTATTCAGTGAAGTCCACTGCAATTATTTATGTGATCTAAAAAGAGAGATTTCGTGTCATAGAAGTAAGTCAGATAAACAAATATTTCACATGAAAAGGTCAAGTTTGGGAGACCTTTAACCTGCATTCACATTATAAAATGGAGAGATGTGACTTATGCATTTTTTTAATAGTGACAATACATTTATTTATTTAATACTGTCCTTTAAAGTTGCAGTATATGTCTATAAAACAATAAAAGAAGCTGTATCTCTTACAGTTTCCATTTTTCTTCTTTACTTAGCAAGAAGAAAAACTTTGAAGTTAGCAGTGTGTATTTATTCCTTGTACATAAAGATTTTGAGCAGATCATATGAAGAAAAGAAGGTACACAAGTCTCTGTTTCAAGGATTCAGCCTGGGAAATAAGAGAAGCATTTGGGCCATAATAGAGTACTGGATGGTCTTCAAGAGGACCTTGTGTGTTCCACTAGTTCACAGATCACAGGATGTTAGGGATTGGAAGGGACCTCCATAGATCACAGGATCACAGGATCACAGGATGTTAGGGGTTGGAAGGGACCTCCATAGATCATCAAATCCAACCTACCTGCCAGAGCGGGACCATAGAATCTAGCTCAGGTCACACAGGAATGCATCCAGACAAGTCTTGAGAGTCTCCAGAGAAGGAGACTCTACAATCTCTCTGGGGAGCCTGTTCCAGTGCTTTGTGACCTATAGAGTGAAGTAGTTCTTCCTCATGTTGAGGTGGAACTTCCTGTACTGTACTTTATACCCGTTACCCCTTGTCTTATCACAGGGTGCAACTGAGAAGAGGATGTCCCTTCCTTCCTGACACCCAGCCCTCATACGTTTGCATGCATTTATTATGCATCCCCTCTGTCTTCTCCTCTCCAGATTAAAAAGCCCCAGGTCTCTCAGCTTTCCTCATAAGGCAGGTGCTCCAGCCCCTTAATCATCCTCATAGCCCTCTGTTGGACTCTTTCGAGTGGATCCCTGTCGCTCCTGAATGGGGGACACCAAATCTGAATGCTATATTCCAGGTGAGGTCTCCCCAGGGCAGAGTAGAGGCAGAGGAGAACCTCCCTCGATCTGCTAGTCACACTCCTCTTAATGAACTCCAGGATCCTATTGGACTTCTTGGCCACAAGGGCACATTGCTGTTCCAGGTCTCTCAAGTCCTTCTCCACAGGGCTGTTCCTACAATTATGCTGGGTTCTGTAAATCTGAACCAGACAGAAGTGAGGGAACAGATTATGTGTTTTCACAACTTAGGGTGATCCTGCACAATCATGTTGAATCCTGCTAAATCCTATCTCAGGTAGCCATGAGCCCAGCAGCAAAAGATGGGCAGATGATGCTCACTAAACATTACAGATGAATGAGACTTTCTGACAAAATATCAAATGTTGAGGGTATGACTTCTAGGCAGTAATGTTCAGACTTAAAAGAAACCATAATCAATGTAGTCATGAGCCAGAGTGTGCTCTGGTGGCCAAGAGAGCCAATGGCATCCTGGCCTGTATCAGGAACAGTGTGGCCAGTAGGACAAGGGATGTTATTCTTCCCCTGTTCTCAACACTGGTCAGGCCATACCTTGAGGACTGTGTCCAGTTCTGGGCTCCTCAATTCAAGAGAGATGTTGAGATACCGGAACATGTCCAGAGAAAGGCAATGAAGCTGGTGAGAGGCCTGGAACACAGCCCTATGAGAAGAGGCTGAGGGAGCCTGGAGAAGAGGAGGCTCAGGGGGGACTTCATTGCTGTCTACAACTACCTGAAGGGAGGCCGTAGCCAGATGGGTGATGGTCTCTTCCCCAAGCAAGCACCAACAGAACAAGAGGACACAGTCTCAAGTTGTGCTGGGGGATGTGTAGGCTGGATGTTAGGAGGAAGTTCTTAACAGAGAGAGTGATTGACATTGGAATGGGCTGCCCAGGGAGGTGGTGGAGTCCCTGGAGGTGTTCAAGCAAAGACTGGCTGAGGCACTTAGTGCTATGATCTAGTTGATTGGCTAGGGCTGGATGCTAGGTTGGCCCGGATGATCTTGGAGGTCTCTTCCAACATGGTTGATTCAATGATTCTATGATAATCAGTTTCTAGTTAAAGCACAGCTGTCCCCTTAATAATTAAATAAATAAAGTGTCACAGATTTCACTTGAAATACAAAAGAAATGGATTTGGAATATTTTCTTATAGTACACACAAATGCTTTCAATTCCATGCCACTGTAAGTGTGAATTTATCATCCTCATTGGAATAGTCTCACTTTGTGTAACTAATTAAATATTTATAGGAACAAGGAGTGCAAAAAATAACTCTGTGTGATAGAGGTTGTGACTTTTACGTGGGAGAAGAAAACCTCAGGAGAAGTTCTTTAACTTAGAGTGAAGCAGAATTGGATCAGAAGATGATAAGCAAGGGCTCTAAGCTTGAGTTATACTAGTATTAGGATGGTCTCACTGTAAATGACTGAAGAATTGGTGATTTTTTTTTTCACTCAGAAAAAAAGAATTTTGAACATTTCCCAATATTTTACATGAAGTGGGCCAACTCTTCTCATTGGAATGTTATGCAACGTTAGATGATTTCAATGCAGTAATAAACAGAACGAGATGTAGAGGATTTGTGAAGATTGACATATCTGGTGTCTCCATTAACATTTCTATTAGGTTATTAGATAAAAAGGAGTTGTAAAATAGAAAGAAAGTTCAAGAATAAAACTTCAACAAATATACAACATGCAGAACTGTGTAGAATTCTAGTGCCAAAGAAGAGTCCGAAAAAGAACATTGATAGCCTACGGAATTACAGTGTTTGAAAGAATGCTTCTTTCAGTTACTGAATCCGTTTGAATATAATGACACTTCTCAGTTCTCAGAACCAGAAGACTGATGATGACTCAGAAAAGCAAGCAGAAGCTTACATTAATTGTCCCAGAGGAAAAAATAAATAATGGAAATGGAATTTAGAAAATGAAGAAACAACACCAAAACCAACAGGCTCACTATATCACCACCAATAAGAACAGAGAAATTCATTTGTTGACTGTAAGCCATCTTTCTGATGAGTAACACTTAGCTGTAAATCTTGTCTGAACAAACTTTGGTTTGTGTTGCGGTAGGCCTCATAGGCCCAAAATAGGCTTGTACATGTCCTGCTTTGCCTAGGCATGCTTTTCTGCTCCACCAGAGAGGCAAGCGCAGAAATGGGCACAAAAGAACATGGAGCCAGAGAGTCTGGCCTGCCCAGGGTCCTGTGGTGTAAGGTACAAACACTTAGCTTGTGCCTGCCTAGTTCAAGGCCTGTGCTTTTCCCAAATTAGGGAAAAGTGAGCCTGTGGCTTTGCCTAATATGCTATGGTTTGGCTAACTGCCATCCTGGTTGGCTATTCTTGTGTCCAAAGGGCAATTAATCTTGGCCCACATTGATAAAAGAAGATACGCAGGAGAACAACCTGCTTTTGCTTCACTGCTTTGCTTCCCTGCTCTTTGCCTGCTCTCTCTGCTGTGCCCAGCCCTGCTGCTGTTGCACACTGCCTTATTGCTTGCCTGGTAAACTCCACTGCCGCAAGTTACCAGAGCAGACCCCGGATGTCTGCACGTGATAGGCCTGTGTGGCCAGCGTGACATTGTGCTGAGACTGCACAGCATCCTGCCTCTGCACCTGAAGGTCCTGCCTAGAATTCCTGGACATATATACAGGTCATCCAGAAGTCAGGAGAACAAGATCAGAGGTTGTCTGCGTCCTTTCCTCGGAAGCTGGAAAGATTCAAGCCTCAACGTCCAACAAGACACAGTCCCCTGAAAGCATTTGGGCACTGTCTGGACTGTGGCTAGCCCCTGCGAGTGGGTAATAATAGTAATCTGTGAGTAAATGCTTAAATGCCTCTTTGTGATTCTCTACTGCCTTCTGCCATGGAGCAGAAAGAGCTTGAGCCCAGCTACTGGGCAAACGGTGTATTTGACCGCAAGTGACATTGACCAAGGGAATAGTCTCTTCCAGTTTAATTAATGTTTATGTATTTTGCTGGTTATATTAGATACAGAATGTTTCCATAACCATGTAAGAACCAAAATCTTATTAAAATGAGTGGTCAGGGGTGGGGAGAGTTCTGAATAGCAACATTAATAAACAATAGTAATTTTGGAAAATATCATCTCGCATCAATTAATTTCCCCTCTGCAACAGTTTGACATTTCAGAATTTCAATTTCTTTTTTCAGTAGACCCCAAAATTGCAGAAAGGGATGAGGAGCAACTAGAGAGTTTGTGGGTATAAATCAAGGGGCAGGCTGGCAGGGCTGACACAGTTGTGGGTGTTTATTCCAGGCCACTTGGTCAGGATGAGGAAGTTGATGAGGCCTTCCACAGACAGCTGGCAGCTGCCTCTCAATCACAGGCCCTGGTTCTCATGGGGGATTTGAATTACCCAGGCATTTGCAGGTAGGCTCACTCTGCTAGTCAGCCACAGTCCTCCAGTGCATCGATGATAACTTCTTGATGCAAATGGTGAAGGTGCCAACTAGGAGAGGAACACTGATGGACCTGATACTCACCTGTCTGGTTGAAGTAGTGAAGGTTGAGGGTAGCATCTCAGAGGTTTGGAGATGGTGGAGTTCAGGATCCTTAGTGGTAGGAACAGACTACCTAGCAGGATCACAACTCGGGGTTTCAGCAAGGCCTTTATTTCTACTTTGTAAGTATCTTAAAGGTAGTGCCTTTATGTCTTGATTGTATAACTTGCTAAAATGCAATGAAATACATATGGATGCAAAAATCCACCTTTACTTAAGCAATGCAAGTGTTTAAGCTGTAAAGTGAGAAAAAGGAGAAAGTAGTGTTAAAGGGGCATACCAATTTGAAATTCCTCATCTGTAAAAGCTGGTAACAAGCTGCTGATAATACACCAGGTATAGATATACTGTTTTGATAAACTATCCATTCCCTCTATCTATAGAGTTAATTATATGTAATCTGCAAACAAGAAATGTGGCTCAGAATCAAGTGAGAATTAAATATTGTATTTCCTTTGCCTTTTGCCTAGATTTTGGAGAGATGTTTCTCACACTGTTTTGTGAATTACTAGCATCTGTAACCCCACTGAGTTTGTTAACAGCATAGTCTGCTATGAAGTGAAGAGACACCTGAACCAGCACATATGCCATAAGCAGCCGAGTCCCAACAGTACTGACTTCAACATGAGTTCATTCCTTTGACTAATGTAAATCATAACACAGTCAACTCTCCATTATCAATGCTAATTGGATATAGTAATGTTATGATTTCCATACTGGGCTAACATGCTCAAGAATAGCCCCACGCACAGCCTGTTTAGCTTGGTGAAAGATGCTATGCTGTCTAAATGCATGAAGCCACTTTGGGTCTAAAGCTGTGTTCCTGGTGTACAGCATCAAAACCAAGGAGCCCTCCAGATATGCCAGAGTGTGTGGTGCAAAGACAGCTGAGACAGCTTGCAATTGCTGGCAAGGGCTCAGCACAGCATGGAAGTAGTTACAAAGCTCTGGGCAAAAGACAGATGTCATTGCACTCATGTGGCTCTACACTTGGTGCAGCAATCTGTGCAGCATTTAAACTGGCCTGCCTAGATCAAGTGAGAACTTTTTGCACCCCTGGCATAACTGAGCTGTAGCATGAATAGCTGCTCCCCAGATGATGCAAAAGTTACTAAATCTGAGTTGCCTCTGACCAGTTATAGATGTTAATATGTGCATTTGAACTAGTCAGCCCAAATCACTGTCTGTTCAAAAGAGAAAAGTAGCAGCTTTTGAGTTGTGATTTCTTATAACTTTGATCAAAATTACTGTTTGCTATACCTAATTCTCTACAGTGAATAAAAAGAAGCCTCAAGTGTGGGCATCTACGACATTACCCTTGGCATAGATTGCAGGTTTTGTGCTTCATTATTTTAAAATATGCAATTAAATATTTATTGTAGAAAGAGCAAAGAAAATTTACTTCCTCCTCTGTACTTGCAAACTGTCATAGCAAAGAGATGTTTTCCATGTCTGGAGCTCACAGAAGCTGGAGAGAACTGGTGTGCTTAGATTCTGTGGGACATAGATTTTCATCATCAATTTAGAAGTAAGCAGAAAGACCACTTTCTATGGCAGTGATGAAATGCAACAGTGGCTTCTGGACATAATGTCTGAACTTTGGTTCAGAGCATCAAAGAAAACCTTCTTACTTTGTGAGTTTCTTAAGCAATTGTGACATGGGTTTAATATATTATAACATTCTACTCTTTGAAGAATTATGAGTACAGAGGGAAATACATAAATTTTCAGTTGATCAAGTGATTAGAAAGTTAGTACCTACATCCAAAGGACAGCTTTGGATGAATGAACCTCAGCTAGACAGACCATAGGGTAAGTGCAAATACCATATTTATCACAAGAGTTATTAAATATTCAGCCTGAACTTGAAGAATGGTGTGTACAGAACTTCAGACATTTTGGACACACTGTTGATTTGTTGAAAATAAACAAACCCATTTTTTTGAAGAAAGGGAGAAAAAGGAAGAAGGGAATAGGCTGATTTCTGTTAATCTCCCATCTTGAAAGACAAAATATCAGGCTGTTGAAACATAGTGTTTTGAAATCATTGAATTTCCAAATTGGTAATAGCAAATTCTTGTAAGAGTAGAAAAGAATTTTTAGATGATGAAAAGTATTGTAAATATCAAGCACATGAGCAACAGCCTATCACTTGTAATGGTGTGATGGTTTGGGTGTTACCTGCCCCTCCATACTTTGGAAAATCACCCAGACTAGACTCAGAGGCTCTGGAAATTGAATGAAGCTTTTATATTTACAGCTTAGCACAATATACAAGCAGGTATTTACAATATATACAGAAATATACAAATTAAAAAGCAATGCAGAAACACAACACCTCTCCTAGAAACCAGAGTCCCCAGGAGGGGCTCTCAACAACCTGCCCTTCTTGTCCCCACCCCTACACCTTACCCCAGACTCTGCCTTATGCTCAAGGTAGTTTGGAGGGTCAGCCAGGGGGGTTAGGAAGCAGATGGATTAGTCAGGCAGGTTAGAGAGAGAAGTTCAAGCAGCCCCAAGAGAGAGAGCAACTCCCTTATCTATATTTATGTTCTTGTTCTTATATATCTCAACAAGCCTATGAGTGAAGTAGCCATCACGACTGTTTCCTTTTCACAGCCTATAATCTCAGTCTTCTCACCAAAATATTCTAGCTAGCTTCAAACTAGCACAAATGGAAATAATTAAATAAATTGGCAAAATAGTAAATGAATGTTTAAGAGAAAATTATTCTAAATCTGTGCATTAGTAAACTACATTAAAAGTAATATTGATCATATGATTTATTGTAGTGTTTGGTTATAGGTGTGTGTTGGTTTGAGACTAATTGGAATATTTTAATGAGAAAATTTAGATTATAGGCTGTGAAAAGGAAAAAATGGTGTTGCCTACTTCACTCATAGGCTTGCTGAGATGTATGAAAAGCAAGGACGCAAACATAGATAAGACAGAGTAAGAGTCTCTATCTGTCAGAGTTGGTGTCTGTGCTTTTCTCCCTGGGCTTTTGCTGTGTAACCCCATTTGCTGATCCTCCAAATTCACCTTGCACGTAAGGCATACCCTGGGATAAGGTAGAGGGGTGGAAAGAAGGTGGAAGGGTGGTTGGGAGCCCCTCCTGGGGACTCTAATTTCTGGGAGGGGTATTGTATTTCTGTATTACTGTTAACTTGTATATAGCTGTATATAGAATAGAATAGAATAGAATAGAATAGAATAGAATAGAATAGAATAGAATAGAATAGAATCAATCAGGTTGGAAGAGACCTCCAAGATCATCCAGTGCAACCTAGCACCCAGCCCTATCCAGTCAACTGGACCATGGCACTAAGCGCCTCATCCAGTCTTCTCTTAAACACTCCCAGGGACAGCGACTCCACCACCTCCTCGGGCAGCCCATTCCAATGCCAATCACTCTCTCTGGCAAGAACTTCCTCCTAACATCCAGCCTAGACCTCCCCCGGCACAACTTGAGACTGTGTCCCCTTGTTCTGTTGCTGGTTGTCTGGGAGAAGAGACCAACCCCCACCTGGATACAACCTCCCTTCAGGTAGTTGTAGACAGCAATAAGGTCACTCCTGAGCCTCCTCTTCTCCAGACTAAACAATTCCAGCTCCCTCAGCCTCTCCTCATAGGGTTTGTGGTCCAGGCCCTTCACCAGCTTCATTGCCCTTCTCTGGACACGTTCCAGCACCTCAACATCTCTCTTGAATTGAGGAGTCCAGAACTGGACACAGTAGTCAAGGTGCAGCCTGCCCGGTGTTGAGTACAGGGGAAGAATAACCTCCCTCGTCCTATATAGCTTATATATTTGTAAATACCTGCTTTTATATTGTGCTAAGCTGTGAATATAAAGCTTCATGCTCTAACTTCCAGCTGGCTGAGTCTAGTCTACATGACTTCATCAGAGTGGGGGGCAGATAACTCCCAAACTATCACATAGTTGCTCTTGATTTATAAAATTACTGAGTTACTGTAATGTCAATATACTTCTTAAATAAATGCCAAGTTAGAGTTACAAAACTGTCTGGATAAGGGTTAGATAAAATGAAAGGACTGTATACTCTGATCATTATACTTATTTTTGGAAAGCAGTGCATTATTGAAACACTGTGCTTCAACACAACTCTCTGTGGCTAATAAAAAATTTTGCAGATTTTACAGGATAACTGTGGTGCAGTGATCTGAGCTGGCCACTCTCTTGCTCCTGTCTAGCAGGACAGAGGAAAATCATAAGCATAAAAGCCAGAAAATTTATGGTTCAGGATAAAGACAGTTTAAAAAGTGAAGCAAAATTGCATGCATGAGCAAAATAAAACAGGGAATTCTTTCAAAACTTCTCCTCTATGGACAGATGTTTAACCTCCCTCCTGGTAAGCAGGGCCTTAGCAGGAAAAAACAGATACTTGGAAAGACAAATAGTATCACTTTGAACATCTCTCCTTCCTATAGAATCATAGAATGGTTTAGGTTGGAAGTACCTCAGAGATCTTGTTCCAATCCCCTGCCATAGCCAGGGACATCTTCCACTAGAACAGATTGCTCAAGGCTTCGTCCAACCCGGCCTTGAACACCTCCAGGGAGGGAGCATCCACAACTTCCCTGGGCAACCCGTGCCAGTGTTTCACCACCCTCACTCTACAGAACTTCTTCCTAACATCTAGTTTAAATCTCCCCTCTTCTAGTTTAAACCCATTACTCCTCATCTTATCACTACAAGACCTTGTAAATAGTCCCTCCAAAGCCTTCTTGTAGGCCCCCTTCTGATACTGGAAGGACACTACATGATCTCCTCAAAGCCTTCTCTTCTCCAGGCTGAAGACTCCGAACTCTCATAGCCTGTCCTCATAGGAGAGCTGCTCCAGCCCTCTAATCATCTTCGTGGCCTTCCTCCGTACTTGCTCCAACAGTTCAATCTCCTTCTTGTGTTGGGGGCTCCAGAATTGTACACAGTACTCCAGGTGGGGTCTGTCAAGAGCAGAGTAAAGGAGCAGAATCACATCTCTTGCCCTGATGGCCACGCTTCTCTTGATGCAGCCCAGGATACGGTTGGCTGTCAGCCTCCACCTTTCCCTCAACTTTTGTTGCTGAGCATATATTATGCTATATAACAATATTCCTGTCCCAGCTGTATCTTATTCCAATTTCCTATGTACCCCCAGACTACTCACTGCAGAGGTAGGTAGAAAGAAAATCTCAATGCTGTGTAAGTAGAGCTTAGCAATCTCCAAAACATTAATACGTTATCAGCACTAGTTTAGTCACAAATTCAAAATACCATACTGGCTGCTATGAAGAAACTTAACTTCATCTTTTCAAGACCTAATACAGTAACAGACGAAACATTGGTCAAAGAACCCTACCATATTTTAAAAGAACATTTTAGAGCTGTCCTTTGGCAGATTTTACACTTACTCTATACAGATACTATAATTATTTACATCAATACAGTCATGTAAGTTGCCCACATTTGCCATTTTTTGGTCAATATAAAAAGAACAAAATCATACAATGGCTTCATTTTTGATCTTCTAACAGGTGATTACAAGCAAGAGATTTAAAAACTGTGTGCAAGAGGAGATCATGCCCATTAAAACTAATGTATACTGGCTGACTGTAATTCTGCACGTGGCTGCCTAGAAAGTATCCCTCAGGGGGGTTGAATGAAATCTAAAGAAAGCAAACAACCAGAAGGAACCAGAAAGTTCATGCTCTGTCCTTAATTCACCCTACTGACTCTGCAGAATAGTCTTATGCATCTGTAAAAGCAATCAGTAGAAAGGAGTCTCATTCTAGAAATAAGTTTTAAAGCAAATTTGATTCAGGCTCCTTGCACATCTCTCTCTTTTGAGTAGAAAGAAAAGATAATCACACCTCTGTAACACTTTCCATCCAAGGAAAAAGGAGATTTTTTAACCGTTTAAATGTTAAGCCTAGAAACATATCCAAGTGAAATATTTATTGTTACCTTAGAAATGAACTGGGAAAAACAATATTTGTGAACCTGGCCTTTAAATGTAGTGTTACACTCTGATCTTTCTATGGAGACATGTGATACTTGGCTATGTCTGTGGAGCTCCTCTGTGGAGCTCAGGGAAGAATACCCACCCAAATGCACGCAGAACTCCGCCATAGCTGGTGCGTTTTCTTAGCACAGCCACGGGTCTGTCTGTTCATTGTAACAACAGGATCTTATGCAAGTTTTGAGTAGGCTTCAGGCTTATTTCCATGAGAAGGCTGCCTACTGTCTAGACTTGTATTATTAATGATGAAACCCATTTTCTATGTTGTTTACTGAAGCAGCTACACTAGCACTTTGCCTTTTAACTATTGAACGTTATTTCAGAGTTGGCATATTGAAATGGTGTCATTAGAAGACAGCGTGGGCTGGATCTAGTGTTCCTATTCAAAAAGGGAGCTCTGATCTGATCTTTGAATTTTCAAACGAGAATGGCTTTCTTAGATGTGGGGGAAATTTCCCAGCTTGGTCCTGATGTTAAATTTCAGCCTTGAGCAAGTTTTTCTAAGAAGAAAACTTGCCTGTGAATAAGTGAGAGTCAGTGATAGGCTGATAATTATAGCCATGGCAGAATGTACTGTGGCAAGATGCCTTTGTAGTGAAGTTAGCGAAGTATCCCCTACAGTAAATTGCATTTTTCATAAATACCAAATGTTTGAGGATAATTACTGCAAAGCATTCGGGTGCCTGAAAGCTTGTTTCTTTGTGAATGGAACCAACCATGAGAAACAGACATGGAATAGCTGTGCATTGCTTATGAGCCTCTGTCTTCCCCATATGCATTCATTCTAGCTTGTTCTAAAAAAAAAACAAACCACTTTAAAAATCTTTCTTAACCCTTTATGAATTCAAATCATCATTAAACAATCACCACTTTTCTTGTTGTTTGAACAGCACGCCCTTCATTTAGTAATAAACTTCGCTTAGAACTAAAGTTTAAAATTTCAGAACTAAGACACTTTCTAAAGAAAACATCTACCTCAACTGAAAAGGTTTTGTAGTATGGGTTTTCATCCTTTTTTGGTTTTCCCCCCCTTCCTGTGGACAGATTAGTTAAGTAAAGATTATCAGGTAATGGAATGTTGAGTTTGCGTAGTACTGTTAATATAAGTGAATACATCTATTTTCATTATTAAACCTTTAAAAGTAGAATTGAACATTCCTTGAAGGAACTCTGGAAAAGAGAAGACTTAGAGGGGATTTGATAAATGTTTATAAATATCTGAGGGCTGGCCAGGATGGGGGGACAGGCTCTGCTCACTTGCTCCCTGAGATAGGACAAGAAGCAATGGGTGTAAGTTGCAGCAAAATAGGTTCCACCTCAACACGAGGGGGAACTTCTTTACTGTAAGGGTCACACAGCACTGGAACAGGCTCCCCTCTGGGGTCTCCTTCTATGGAGACTTTAGAGGCCTGTCTGGATGTGTTCCTCTGTGATCTGTGTTAGATAGTATTGTTCTGCTCTGGAAGGAGGATTGGACTCAATGATCTCCTTGGGTCCCTTCCAACCCCTAACATCCTGTGATCCTGTGAACTGACAATTTGTACACAACTTTCCTTACACAAGCATTCCCTTTTTCAGGCACATAATCCTAATCTCTTTGTTTTGTACTTTCCCTCTTTCTGAAGTCCTTTTTGAGATGTTAATATTTCATTTTATCAGATATACTCTCCTCTTACTGACACTGTCACATATTTAATCTCATTTTTCGTATTTTTTAAAATGTGTTTATTCTGTCTTAGTATTCACTGAAAATGTCCCTGTGAAAGATGACTCTTTCAACAAGGACCACAGATCAGCAATTTTATTTTTACTTACCTATTGTCTGTGTTAACTAGTGGGGACAGCTGCTGCCTTGAACATAAGCATTTGTAAAAGTGATGGGTTATTCCAACAAAAATAGTGTGTTTTCCTATGAATTATCTGTTACTGTGCTAATTTGAGCCTAGCTGGGATATTTTGGTGAGAAGAATTAGATTATAGGCTGTGAAAAGGAAACAATGGTGATGTCTACTTCACTCATAGGCTTGCTGAGGTGTATAAGAACAAGAACATAAACATAGATAAGGCAGTTGTTTGCTCTCTGTCTTTGGGGTTGCACTTCTCTCTCTAATCTAACTTGCCGCCTGACTAACCTCCCTGGCCAACCCTCCAAAATCACCTTGAACATAGGGCAAAATCTGGGGTAAGGTAGAGGGGTGGGAAGAAGGTGGAAGGGTGATTGAAAGCCCCTTCTGGGGACTCTGGTTTCTGGGAGGGATGTTGTGTTCTCTTTAACTTGCGTATTTCTGTCTGTAGCTGCATATACTGTAAATATCTGCTTGTATATTGTGCTAAGCTGTAAATGTAAAGCTTCATTCTGTTTTCCAGAGCAGCTGAGTTGAGTCTGGGTGATTTTCTTAAGCAGTAGGGGAGGGGGGTTTGGGGCAGGTAACAGCCAAACCATCACAGGATGTGATGTCTTTTAAAAATAGGTTCAAAGAAGGATGATAAATTCCACCTATAGAAAGAATACATGCACAGATACATATTCCTTAAATTTAATTTTTGAAGTTACTCTACTTTTTACTCTACTTTTGCTCCCTGTTTTTATTGCTTGTTTTGATTTAGAATAATTTGCCAAAGCTCAGGCTTTGAGTAACACAAGTCCATGACATAATTTCTGGTCTATAATTGATGTGTGTTTCAGGTTCAAGTTCAGTAGGCTTCTATGTTCTGTCTCCAGTCTGTGGCATCACATTTTCTTGATAGATGCATCCAGGTAATTTGAGATGCTCTGTTATAGTTCATTTGTCTTCTAAATACTTACATAGCAGATATCTCTTATACTCAAGGGTGATTTGAATATCACTATATTTGTCCAAATGGAAAACAAAAAGAAATAAGAAGTCAATGGATTAAGGAAAACTTAGAGAGTCTCTCTTGGCCACCTGGGCACACTGCTGGCTCATCTTCAGCCTACTATCTACCAGTACGCCCAGGTCCCTTCCTTCCTGGCTGCTCTCCAGCCAGGAAGATGTGCAAAGCTGAACTATTTCAGAGATCTGAAAAAGTCTCACTTTTTCAAAACATAGATGAAATACAAGCATTATTTTTGTAAAGTTGAGTTGTGGAAAAAACAGTAAAGGAATAGGATAAGTAAAAGTGAGGTGTAGTCTATTTTTTCCATACAGAAAGAAATGTCAAGCATATTTTTTTCTGGAAGGGCAATCTTGAAGCTCATAGGATTATGGAATGAACCAGGTTGGAAGAGACCTCCAAGATCATCCAGTCCAAACTAGCACCCAGCCCAACCTAGCACCCAGCCCTATCCAGTCAACTAGACCATGGCACTAAGTGCCTCAGCCAGTCTTTTCTTGAACACCTCCAGGGACGGTGACTCTATAAGTTCTAACCAGAAAGAAAAAAGAATACGTAAAATAAAGTGCTACAGCATGTAATACCTTTAGGGAACAGTCTCAATGAACATCACAGCTTTTACAAATGACCAAACATGTTGTTGTAAAATAGGAATATTCAAGGTAAAATTCTAAGATACTTATCTAAAATCAATATAGTATACCTGAAGTGTATAAGTGCTGAGTTTTTATTAATCAACAAGAAAGTAATCAATACAGAGGTACTATTCTAAGGACAGATACAGAAAGTAATATTTTTTGCTTCTTATTAAGTTCATGCCAAATCCAAGATTCTGTCAAAGTGACTGTCAGTCCTTGCTGTTATCCCTTACATAGCACACTATCTCTCTTCAGGAAAAACATTACCTCACACTTTATTTAGAATCATAGAATCAGTCAGGGTTGGAAGGGACAACACGAATCATCTAGTTCCAACCTCCCTGCCATGGGCAGGGACACCCTACCCTACATCAGCTGGGCCTTAAACACCTCCAGGGATGGGGCCTCAACCACCTCCCTGGGCAACCCACCACTCTCATGCTGAAGAACTTCCTCCTCACGTCCAGTCTGAATCTCCCCACCTCCAGCTTTGCTCCATTCCCCCTAATCCTGCCACTCTCTGATAGCCTTAAAAGTCATTCTCCAGCTTTTTTGTAGCCCCTCTTCAGATACTGAAAGGCCACAAGAAGGTAAATTTTCTATTAAAAGTCCTGCCACTCCCTGATAGCCTAAAAAGTCATTCCCCAGCTTTTTTGTAGCCCCCCTTCAGATACTGAAAGGCCACAAGAAGGTAAATTTTCTATTCAAACTGCATGCAATCAGATTGAGCTCTTTGATTTGTCAAGTTACAGTATGATACAGAATTCATCTGAAATCAATGCAACACTACCACTGGCTTAATACAACTTCGTATTCAGACTTGTCACCCTAGTGAGGCATCTCAGATTATCTCCTATTTGTGCTGAAAAATAAATGTGTATGTGAACATGGTCACATATGGTTTATACGAGAAGGAAAATTGTGCTTTGGCACAGATTTTGCTCACCGCGTGACACAAGCTGTGCTCCAAAGAGTAAAAGCAAGGCTAAGAACAGGAAAGGGAATGATATGAACAGAATTTTTCACTGTCTGTGAAAGGAAAGAAGGAAAGATAAATAAGTCCATATTTTAATTTGCTATGAAGTGTTGTCATATATGTCTGAAGCATGGAATCTATTCACAATGGCTTCTAGTAGCTGAGTATCTTGTAGGACCTAATTCTGATCTTCATCTACACCCATAACTGCAGTATCTGGATTACAACACATAAATGAGATCAGAATCAGAGGCATAATCTTTACAAGTACACAATCAAAGTAGAGAAGTAAAGTAAATATTATTTCTCCACAAGATATTTTTGTGGGTTTCTAACTTTGTAGACATTAAACATCTCATATATATTGATAAATTTATCCTCACAAGCTTGTTTTGAGAAAAGGCAATATTTTTGTCTTCTTTGAACAATTGTTGTTGTGGAAAAGAATCAGGTTTATTAAATGTTGAGCAGCAATTATATTATTCCCAATATCACTAAAAATTCATAGTCCAGAGAAACAAGAAATGAAAGGCCAAATTCAGTAATGGTCTCTCAGTATTAGTTCAATGCTGTGTGAGCCAAGTGCCACACAAAAATTATTTGTGGAATTTTTAGAGCAATCATTCTTACCCTTTTTTTGAGTTGCTGTTAGGATCTTATCATCCACATGCTCTACCCCTCTGCCACTTTAACAATTGCTCCATCATCATTCCCTTCTCATTTAGCAGGGTGCAGTCCTTTGCCAAGAAATCAGTGGAATAAATGGAACCATGTTAGTGCATCCACTGAGACAGTTTAGCTAATCCTATTTTTTTTCAGGTTTCTTGGATAGTAAAAATGCTATGAAGTGCATTGGGCTGTATCTTGAGCTGCATTACTCGTTTCTGTGCCCTGACATAGCAAAATAGATGACACCTTTTATATTCAGCATGATGAGGCAATGAAGAGAGCTGATGTACCATGCAACTGAAGCAGGCTGAAACAGACAGTTTTGAGAGAAATGTTGCCTCATCGTGCAGATTTATTGAGAATTTGTGGGTAGTAGTAGGGCAAAGGATGAGACAAAGCTGAATGGAAACAGAGAGGGACATCCTTTCTATGGATTAAACTTGCTACTTTCATACTTATGTTCTGGGTGAACGGTGACACTCCTGAATCTGCCTACTACTGGGCCTTCTTCCTCTACATTTGAGTGTGTACTTACATTCTTCTACAGTTAGTAAAAATGAAAATTGTTGGGCCTATATATGAAAAGTGAATCCTGACTCAGGTGAAAGTGAAGGAACCAGTCAGGTGCCTGAAGTGGGGAACACATGAAAGCTGGGTGACTGCAGGCTTAACTTTGATACCTTAATTTAGATACTTGGAGTACCTTGTATGAAGATTTTCAAAAGTTTTAGTGAATATTGCAGATTGGCCAAAAGAATATTTAGACAGAGTATGGTAATTTCTCCCCCATTAGGATTTTACCCCATGTCCTGGTTTAGATAGGATAGGATTAAATTTTTGGTGTCCTTCACAAGAAGCTGGGATGTGACATAGTCGTGGCAGCTGTTTGATTCTCCTGATAATCCTTCTCATTGGATGAGGCAAGGAGGAGCAGTTGTGAAAGCAGCTGTGTGGGGCTTGGCTGCTGACTGGACCTGGACCAACCACAAACACCTCAGTGTAGACATGTCATTAGCTTTCTGATCTACAAGTCCACTTTGCTAGGTCATACACAGTTATCCATCCACCAACAACCCCAAGTCCTTCTCCTGAAGGTTGCTCTCAATACGTTCCCCAGCTAGCTTGCATTTGTGTTTGTGATTGCTCTGACCCAGATGTGGGACCTCGCACTTGCACTGTTGAACTCTATGAGGTCTGCACAGGTCCACCAAACTGGTCAAGGTCCCTCTGGATGACATTTCTTCCCTTCAGAGTGTTGATTACACCATATAGCTTGATGTCACCAGTAAACTTGCTGAGGGTGTACTCCTGCTGTTCCTCTTACCAATACCATTTCTAAGGGTTTTATCAAATTTAACAAGTGTAGAGTTGATCAGATGCATTTTAACATTTTTTTCCTATTTAATGAAAATTCTCTTTTTTTTTTTTTTTTTGATTGGCTGATGAAAAATAGTTATGATTTTGACCTTCTTAGCTAATTCAAGGGTCATCTGCCTTCAGAGCGTATGACACTTGGAGCAGTATCAAACAAGCACCAAACTTGTCATCATGATGCATTAACATGTTCAAGCTGACATTAATAAGCCTTAACAGGCCTGATCTAGCATCATACCAGACAGGGATCTGTTCTGGACCAGAGCCTAACTGTGACCTATTGGCTGACTTCCAGACTTGCCTCAGCCATGCAATATCAGCATGACATATCCTTATAACCACACTCCTGGTTGGACATGGAGATTATCACTGTCTCCAGACTGACCTTGTGTCCTCGCTGTATTCTGTAGGGTAGGACCTGGCTAATCTGCTCTGCCAGTCCCCTGAATGTCACCAGGTCTTGGTGCTCTTTAGGAGCAGCTGGCATTTGCTGCTCCCTAACAATTGCTTTTGGATTAAATAGGTGTTATTAAATAGGTACACTGCACAAAGTGTACACAATTAATATTGAACTATTACAAAAAGGAAGTGGTTATACTTTCAAACAATAAAGCAAATTGACTTTAGAAGTAGAACACCTGAATTCGATGTTTTTGTTCATCTCTGCTTGAAAATAATACTCCTATTTCTTTGGTTTGAATGTACCTGAAATGTAACATTATGGTGAATCTAAAATCCATAAATATCTCCAAGCAGCATAGAAAGGTTGAATACGTGAGCTAATTTTAACTTTATTTCACACATTGAGTAAAATCCCCATGGTATTGAAGAAGTTATTACAGAACACTATATAATTTCTTGTATCAGTATAGATTAAGGGCTGACTTGCTGGAAAGCAGCTTCATGGGGAAGTATATGATGGAGGGAAGGGATGCCATACAGACAGTCTTGGACAGGCTTGAGAGTTGGGCCTCTGCCAACACCATGAAGATCAACAAAGCCAAGTAAAAGGTTCTACATCTGGGTCAGGGCAAGCCCAAACACAAATATATGCTTGGAGAGAAGTTGCTCAAGAGCAGTATTGAGGAGAAGGACTTGGGGGTGTTGGTTCACAAGATCACAGGATGTTAGGGGTTGGAAGAGACCCAAAGAGATTACTGAGTCCAACCCTCCTGCCAGAGCAGGACCACACAATCTAGCTCTGGTCACAGAGGAATGCATCCAAATGGGCCCCTAAAGTGTCCAGAAAAGGAGGCTCCACAACACAACCTCTCGGGGGAGCCCATTCCAGTGCTCTCTGACCCTTACAGTAAAGAAGTTCCCCTGTGTTGAGGTGGACCTTCCTGTGGTGCAGTATACATCCATTGCTTCTTGTCCTACCACGGGGAGCAAGTGAGTAGGGCCTGTCCCCTCCCTCCTGACACTCATCCCTCAGATATTTATAAACATCTATTAGATCCCCTCTCAGTCTTCTCCAAAACTGAACTCAGTACTCAAGATGAGGTCTCACTAGGGCAGAGTAGAGGTGGAGAAGAGCCTCCCTTGATCCACTAGACATACTTTTCTTAATGCACTCCAGGATCCTATTGGCACATTGCTGACTCCTGGACAACTTGTTATCCACCAGGACTCCAAGGTCCCTCTCTCTATGGGGCTGCTTTCCAGCAGATCACCTCCCAACCTGTACTGGTTGATGAAAAATTCAAAATGAGCAGGCAATGAAAGTTTACAGGTGAGGAGGTCAACAGTGTCCTGGGTTGCATCAAAATGGTAGTGATTCTCCCCCCTTTACTCTGCTCTCTTGAGTACTGCATCCAGTTCTGGTGCTCCCAGCAAAAGAAGGGCATCAAATTGTTGGAATCTGTTCAGATGAGGGCCACAAAGATGATCCAGGAACTGGAGCTCTCCAATTGGCACAGGCTAGAAGAGTTTGGACAGTTCAACCTGGAGAAGAAAATACTGTGGTGGCCTTATAGTGAATGAAAGGGGCCTACAAGAAAGCAGGGGAGGGACAATTTCAATGGTTGATGTTCAAGGATCATCTCCTTCAGGCCCAGAAGCAATACATCCTAAAAAAAGAGGAAGGCAGGTTAGAACACCAGGAGACCTGCATGGATTAATAGAGAGTTCATAGACACACTTAGATGCAAGAAGAAAGCCTACAGGGAGTGGAAGCAAGGACAGGTAACCTGGGACAGATACAAGGAAATTGTCTGTGCAACCAGAGCTCAGGTTAGAAAAGCTAAAGCACAGCTAGAATTGAATCTGGCTAGGGACATTAAGGGGAAGAAGAAGAACTTCTTCAGGTATATTAGTGAGAAAAGGAGGACTAGGAAGAATGTGGGACCCTTCCAAGTCCCAGAGGGCAAAAGTAAGGACTGGGAGAAGGAAGATTTGCCCACTATAATTGAAGATCATGTTCGTGAGCACCTAAGGAATCTGAATGTGTACAGCTTCATGGGGGCTGACAAGTTTGGGGGACTCCAAATACTCTCCAATGTTCTTTTCCTTGTTTGTGCAATTTTTCAGGAGCACTTTAACTGCAGAACTATTATAGTTTACACTACTGAACCAAACAAAAAAATCCCATAAGTTCAATTCTGTTTCAACCTTTTCAGTGCTTGAAGATGAAGCATGAAGATGAAACAATGTGCAAGAGATCTGAAATATATTATTGATAGAATCACAGAATCAGTCAGGGTTGGAAGGCACCACAAGGATCAGCTAGTTCCAACCCCCCTGCCATGGCCAGGCACACCCTACCCATGATCAGCCTGGCCAAAGCCTCATCCAGCCTGGCCTTAAACACCTCCAGGGATGGGGCCTAAACCACCTCTCTGGGCAACCCAGTCCAGGATCTCACCACTCTCATGCTGAACACCTTCCTCCTCACGTCCAGTCTGAACCTACCCACCTCCAGCTTCACTCCATTCCCTCTAGTCCTGTCACTCCCTGGTAGCCTAAAAAGTCCCTCCCCAGCTTTTTTTGTAGGTCCCTTTCAGATACTGAAAGGTCACAATAAGGTTTGTCATGTTTCTGCATTTCATTGCTTTTCAGTGGTAGTGACATACATAACACATGTCCACCTCAGAAAGTTAAAATAGCTTGTGATCCAAGCTCTAAGGTAGAACCATCAAAAGCTTACTGTTTCAGACCATTTAGTATATATTACAAAGCATGTTTAACATAGGCTCCATCATAAGTACCTGACTAGGATTTTTTTTGCTCACCCTTGTATAAACCTAAATCTGTGCAACCAAAATTATAGAGCTGGTCAATGCAGAACTCTGGGGCATCTGCAAATGTGAAGTTTATTATAGGTAGCTGGAAACTACCAAGCCTAAACATATTTCAGAATTTGGATGTCCTAGGCTGTGCAGCTGTGTGATTTGGAATGCACAAGCATTAATTTCATGATGGTCACCACTTGCAACAATGTGACTGGTCTATTACTAATGCTTTGATATCCTTTGAGTTTATTTGATGGTCACAGCTGACATGTCATAATTTCCCATTGTCAGGAGTGTTGCTTGGCAATGACCATTTAAATCAATGTAATATCACTGAGGACTGTATCACATGGCTAGGAAGCAGTCTCTGCAATGTTGCTGTCTTTGTGGTTTCAAGCAGGTTCTTCCATTTTTTCTTTCTGTAAAAGGAGAATGGCAAGTGTTCATTTCATTTTTGGAGTGCCATAAGAGGGATTTCTTTCAAGAGAAGAATTAGTGGTAAAGCAATTATTTATAAAAAGACAAGTTAAAGAATGGAAAACCAAACCAACCAACCAACCAACAACAACAACACAACCAACCAACCAACAGCAACAAAACCAACCAACCAAAAAACCCAAACAAAGCCAAACCATGCACATTTCATGTCCAGAGACAAAATATTGGACAGTGCAGCAATGAAGGATGCTTTTTGTTGCCCAGTGATTTTTATCTTCACTTTCAAGTAGTGAGTCATAGCTCTGTCAATGCCTTTTTTACTCTATAGCATATCAATACTTAACAAGCATCTCTTCCCTCAATCAAAGAAATAGTTTACTGTAGTTTAAAAAGTTCTATACAGGCTGGTGGCTTTTTTTTTTTTTTTCACTTCTTGTTAATCCTGTTCATGGCTGCACAAGAAGTGATGGTAAGTGTGATAAAGAAAATATTTCCCTCCACTTTAAATGTTGATGGTACATTTTATTGTGAAGCAAGTGACGTACGGAAAGGACTCTATAACTCAAAAGTTATAAAGTAGGTATGTTTATTGCGCAAGATGCACGGGGGGATATCTCCTCCAAATCATGCATACCCCTGTCCTGGAGGTCCCGTGTACCCCAGAAATTTCCTCTCCCTCTGTGGTTTGAATGGGAGAGGAAAA
>WAAF01019152.1:65764-101307 GCA_013400475.1 Tricholaema leucomelas | reverse complement strand
GAATCAGATAATGGCACCCCTTTAAAAAATATTCTTATAAAAGCTTGGGCCAAAGAGCATGGCATTGAGTGGATACACCACATCCACTATTATGCACCTGCTTCAGGCAAAACTGAACGTTTCAAAGGTTTGCTGAAAACACGTTTAAAAGCAACAGAGAGAGAACCTTAAAGAATTGGGAGAAACATCTAGCCCAAGATACCTGGGTAGTGAACAGTAGAGGTTCTGCCAACCAAGCAGGTCCAGCTCATTCTGATGTGTTACAAAAGGTAGAAGGTGACAGAGTTCCTGTCATTTGTGAAAACAATTTGTTGGGGAAGTCTGTTTGGGCACTCTCCCCTTCAGGGAAGCCTACTCCTGTCTGAGGGGTGGTTTCTGCTGAAGGAC
This sequence comes from Tricholaema leucomelas, assembly GCA_013400475.1. Lineage (NCBI taxonomy): Eukaryota > Metazoa > Chordata > Aves > Piciformes > Lybiidae > Tricholaema lacrymosa > Tricholaema leucomelas. The sequence continues at coordinate 100,920 of WAAF01019152.1, read as the reverse complement.
CTGGTCATACATACTGGGTTTTGCAAAAGAATGGTGAAATACAATGTATTCCACAAAGGAACTTGACATTAGCAGAGACAATGTAGATGTAAGTTGTTCATAAAACTTGTGAAGAACCCACCATACATGAGCATGAACCCTATGAGTGCTAAGAGTTCTGCTCCATCCCATTTGCTGAAGAAAACATAGGACTGTTTCCTGAAACCTCTGAGCTAGCCAATGCCTGAGACAGACCAACCGAGGAGATGAATTGCCAGGAATTGGAGAAAATGCCTGAAGCCTGGATGACTACCATCTGCGACACTGATGTCCCTAATTAGATGGAATGATTTGATGCTCCAATGGGAATTATATTAATGGGGTGGATTGTGGTGGTTTGAGCTAAGTTTCTACCTCAGACATAAAAAAAAATCAGAACAGAGAAACTTAGAGGTTGAAGCTCTGAGTGGAAAGGTGAGCATTGTAGGGATAGGCCATATAACGGCAACAATGGATAAGTTAATATAATTTCATTGGAGCACCAAGAGTTTTATGTATGGAAGCACAGCTTGTACCTCCTCCTTGCTCCTTCTGTTACTTCTGCTGTGCCCACTGCTATCTTCCCCCACCGCTGTTTTGGCTGTTATTGCTTTTGCTGCTTCGCTGCGGCATGACCCCCTTCCCGGTATTCTTTCAGGTTATTATATTTCTATAGTAGTTTGTTTTCCTTATGCTGTTGTATAAGGAAACTTAATTTAAACTCTAAGAAATACAATTTCAGTTTTCCTAACTTTCCAAAAAATCTGTAGTGAGTTTACTCTACCAGGAGAGGGATTCACCCTAACCTAGGACACAAGTGCTTTACAAAAGCCTAACAGCTCCACAGTAGAAAAGCTAGCTGTAAAGGACATGATCTGAAGTGGTTTCAACATTTCTCACAAAAAAAGGCCAAGCTGGACCAGTGTTCCAGCTGAAACTCCATTATATGCACAGCTTTTATTAACAAGTAACAGTATTGTGTGCTTTCTGCCCCTCGTTGTCATGTTGCTTGTTTCCAGACTGAATTGACTTTATTGATTTTGTACTGTTTTGCCTAATGATTTTTCTCATAAATCCCAGTTAATATGATTTATGACCCTGGCTGTTCTGTCACAAATCTAGCTGCAAAATGCTTAATCTACCAGGAAAGCAATTATTTTAGACACCACTTCAAAGGGTCTTCTCAGCAAATTTCTCCACCACATCTTTAGAGATGCCCTCTGTCTTTTCCCCTTCCCATCACTTCCTAATTAACATCTTTATATTTTAATGTGTGAACGCTCCTTTTTGAAACATGCTTTTCACAAACATCTTTTTAGGAGAATATATTTGGGGGGATGTTACTATGCTACTTCTTTTAGTTTTTACCTTGTAGCTGGTGTACTTCGCGTATCATAGCCATGATGATTACAAATGCAATCTGTGGGTAGTTTATGTATTTAAGTGTCAGAAAGGGTATATCAGTTTGATTTGACTTGCCATCCACGTAGTTAGAAACAGTCGAAAACACCTGGATACTCCTTAGCATTTACACTTCCTCTTTCACCTCTGACACCTGGGGGAGCAGATCATTCACCTGGTCACACCACACACAGGTCTAGTCTCAGCTGCCATCTGGTACTAGTTACAGGCTCAGGCACTCTTTGCCTGAGACCTGGACAGCTATATACTTGCATGTGAGCTACGTCTGGATCCCCACATTCCTCTTGCAATGGTGTCTCAGTTCTAATTTAAATTCCCAGATACTCAAATATATTTGATAGAACCAATAACAATTTATAGAGTGCCCTTCCCTCTTCCCCCTTCTTTCCCAAAAGAAAGGAATTAGATGTAGAGAGAGGAAAGGTAAGCACACCCAAATAAATAATCTCAGTCTGATTTGGAAGTTAAAATAAGAAAAGTTTAACAATAAAATAAAAAGGTATCTGAGGTAGGGAAGTTACAAAGGTATAGGGAAGGGAAAACAAGATACAAAATGTGTAGATACAACCAGATTTTGATGTCAATGGGTTTGTCCGCCCCGTGGGTGATGGCCATGTGGTAAAACAAAGGGAACCAGCAACAGGATGGTGATGCTGGTCAACAGAGAGGCAGGGAGCGCAGAGAGAGAACAGGAAGTCCCCCCTGCTTTTATAGACCTTTCGACAGGAAAAGGGAGTGGGCTAACCATCACCTGTTAGTGTTCAGACCTACCCCTGGGGCAGGGTCAAGACCACCTAGGGTCAGGTTCAAAGTCACTCCCCCTGGAGGGTTAACCCTGTACAGATGGGTTTCCACTGAGTAGAAACCATGGGTGACTCCTCTTCTGTGAAGGCAATGAACACTACTTGAGTTCCCTGCCTTGAACACCTGCATGTGAAACCTGGCACTCCACCTGCCAGTTACCCTCTTCTGACACGCCATGGTTTCTTCACTGAGACACAGCCTGATTGCTCGTGCTCACTGCTGGCTGCTGTTTTACAGAGGGTGTTGGATGTCACCCCTCCTAGTTTGAGTCAGATCTGTTGCTTATTACTATTCTTCTACTTGACTACAGAAACATGAAGTATTTTGCATCTGAGTTTGAGTGATTCCATTTGTTTGGATACATATTTTAGATGGATGTTCTATTTCACATCAATTCATCATGACAAGCAGTTCATTTTCACGTAACTGGTTTTGTTATGCCTCATATTTCCTCAGATCTTAATTTAAAAAAAAAAATTAAAAAAAAAGAAAGATTCTGCTTTACAATATAAAAATATGTGATGCTGACAGATAACCTCACACAGTTCCCTTCTTCTCTGCCAAAAATTTCCTGAGTATACATTGTAAAGTGAGTGATTCACCACCTGGTTTAACTTCGCAGATATCTTAATGAAAGTATTTTTAAGCTAATAGAAGGAGGGAGGTGGGGAGGGAAGGAAATATAAGCACACTCAGTATCTCAATATAGGATGTTGAGATTGTGCTAGTTTGAAGCTAGCTAGAATATTTTGGTGAAAAGAACTAGATTACAGGCTGTGAAAGGGAAACAAGGCTGATGTCTACCTCACTCATAGGCTTGCTGAGATGTATAAAAACAAAAATCAAAACATAGATAAACTACTTCTGCTGGGGAACTGGCTGAGCTGCATCTCTTTCTAACCTCCCCCTCTGTTTCTTTAATTAATCCACTTTGCTTCCTAACCCCCCCTGGCCAAACCTCCATTACTCCTTGGGACTAGGGTAAGAGTGAGAGGGGTAAGGGGAAGGTGAAGGGGTGGTTGGATGCCCCTTCTGGGGACTCAGGTTTCTGGGAGGGCTTTTGTGCTTTCTATATTACCTTTTACCTTGAATATTTCTGTATATAACTGTGTATACTGTAGATATCTGCTTGTATGTTGTGCTAAGCTGTAAATAATAAGCTTCATTCAATTTCCAGAGCTGGTTGAGTCAAGTCTGAGTGATTCCTGAATTTTGGGGTGCAGGTAACACCCAAGCCTTCACAGAGATATTGAGTGGGTTGGTTTGATTTGGGTTTTTTTTTGATGCCATGGCATCTAAGCAAAAGATCATCTCTTTATTTTCAGCACATGTGCTCTAAGCACAGTATCAAGAATATTATTTCAAGGTGTGCTCTGTAGGGAAAACAATATGCTTCCTAGGCTGGCAATGTAACTTGTGTCTACTTTGCCCTCACAGAGAAGAATCATTAATGCTGATAAATATCTTAATTAACTCTAATAGAGTTCAATAGATCTCTTTTAGTATAATACTGTAGAATGGATTTAGCTCTCAAATCAAATATATTGTATGAACTCGGTGCAATTTCTTTATAGTCAGTGAAGAATTCTTATCTTTTACACAAATTCTGAATACGGAGGGGTAACTTTGTTCACATCAATTTCTTTTTGACTGTCATAAAGTCAGAATGATGGCAGGTAAAAAGATACCACTGGTGTCATTACATAGGTAATATTTCCAGAAGATTAATTAATCTTGAATAATTTATCCATTATGTCAAATAAAAGTATGCCTTCAGGAGCAAGATAGCAAAGGTCTTTTCTGAACTTTTGCCTTTGCTTTCTTTACATAATGTCCTGACTCTGTCTGTGTGGCAGAACGAGGCATATGTCTGATTCTTTTGGAAGAGTGATGTACAATCATTTTGTAAAACAGCTTTCACCCAGTAGCTGTCCCACTGCACCTAACAGAACAGGCAAGAGGCTTAGTGGCATCTGTCTTAATCCTTTTCCACCTCAAGATCTGTATCAAATTCCATCAGAAGATTGCACATGAGAATTCAACAACAAAGTGGTAGTGCTGACTTGTAATAGCAGAGGTGCACTAAAGGGATGTCTCCAGGAGAGCAAATACTACCGCTCTAGACATGGGTAAAAGGCATGAAAAGTGCACGAGCATATCCCTTGTTCTGGTCACACAACCATGCATCCCTCACCGCAGACATTGTTTCTGGCAGGCTGCATCCTAAGAATCAAATAAACTCCATGCTAGAATTTGGGATTTAATTTTCATAGAGATTTGAACCGTTATAATGCTATCTGTGAATACTCTGTGATCAAGATGTATAAATCCAGAAACCTTCCATTAGATGGACCTTCATAATTGCAACTTACCTATTTCTATGAGAAGCAAATGCAGAGACCTATTGTGAGAGCTGAGTACGTTCGATCTCAACAGGACAAAATCAAGAAATCTCTAAGAATTAACAACTACTAACAGGAAACTCCCTCTCTTTAGAAACTGGTTTTCTATATAATTGTAACGCAAAAGTAAAGTGATGATGGTGAGTTGATGGTTTTATAATAATAGAATTATCACCTTTCCTGCAACTATGATTCCTTTCTGTATTCAAGTACAGTGATTATTACAGATTCGCTGTGTGATACATCAACTTTAAATGTTAATCTGCTAATACCCTTGAAGCATCTCAGTCTCTAGTGAGTAGAGTATGATCAGGAAAGACAGAATGCATCACCACAGAATTACAAGCACTTTTAATTCAGGCATGTCGATCTTTCAGCAATGAGCTTAAAATGCAACTGAAAGTGCTAACTCCGGGCACTGCTGTGAAATTTAATTGTCCCTGGTGTTTGGTCACCCTGGTGACTAAGGGTTTCACTTTGTCAATGCTTGCACTGCTTTTGGTAGTACCAATAAACAGAATGCTTTACCACATTTGACAGTACTACCTAAAAAAATGAAAAATATTCTAGCTGCTACTATTAAAAAAAGAAAATTCCTCTTCACACATCTTTCCTCCAGGATCTTCAGTTTATTTATTCCCAGTACTTTCAGGCTCTTGAAATTATGGTGAATTATTTGTGATGTGAACTTATGTCAAATTTGCATTAAATAGAATCCTGCACCCACACCCACACCATCACACACACACACACACACACAATTAAAAAAAAAAAAAAATTGAAAATTTGAAAACGAAGCAAAACAGAGTGAAAATAAACCCCTGCCCTCCCATCTACACCACCACACACCCCTCCACACCCCCCCTCAAAAAACAACAAAAAAAAAAAGTAAATTTGAAAAACAAGACGAAATGGAGCAGCAAGAGTTATTATAGACAACAAATCAGCAAATTTGTGAGCATCTTTCTGCTATGGAAACATATGGTAATACTGTTTGCTTAGCTCTTGAGCCTAAGAGACGTTGGCACTGCAGAAATGTTACCTGGGCAATGAAGCTGAAATATCTGATTGTGCAATCAATTAAATCAATGAAAAAATTGAAGTCACTGACAGACTACATTAACTTTGTCTCTATTAATACATCTGGAAATGCAGAAGAAGCATTTTTGTAGATGATATTTCAGATGCCAATACTCTGCATTTTATGTTGGTTTTTGCTTTTTCATGTTAAAACACAAATTATCTTTTAAATTGTGCTAATAGTTACTGTTAATTTCAGTTACTAATTTGAGGCCAAGTTTATAAAATATAATTTCACAATGTCCTGACAATGGTGGGTAGGAAAAAAAGAGCAGGAACAGATGTGGCATTTTTATGATCACCATGTCACACATGAGCTGCCTGAAGAACAAATGACAAGCTAGAGACTATCAATTTAATAAGGTGTAAATATGCTGGTTCTCTGTCATCTTTTATAAAGGGTTGCAAGAGTTTTGATAATGCTGTTGACAGCAGAAAGGCATTTAAATCTGGAAGGAACTTCCTGAGTGATGCTCAGAGAAGAATGAGGTTGAACTCCTACAGAGACAGAAAGTGGGCTCTGCCTTCTGCTACATTCACTTTGCCTTATAGTAAAACCAGGGAGAGTTCTGTTAAATGAGGCATGAGATAGAATCATATAATCAACCAGGTTGGAAGAGACCTCCAAGATCATCCAGTCCAACCTAGCACCCAGCCCTATCCAGTCATCTAGACCATGTCATTAAATGCCTCATCCAGGCTTTTTCTTGAACATCTCCAGGGACGGTGACTCCACCACCTCCCTGCGCAGCTCATTCCAATGGCAAATCACAGAAAGTAACAATGTCTAGCACAAAAATACGATGGATAAAAAAGGTAGTATAACATCACACTTTCTGCCGCTACACACCACCCTAAGTAGAGATGGGGATCTCACTGTAAGAGATCTTATTACTATTTTATATTAAACAATTTCCAAATTCACAACCAAGAATTTAACTCTCTTTTTTCCTAGACTGGATACATAACCACTTTTAAAATACAAAATACTTTTTCTGGCCTTAGCAAAACCACCAAGTATGGCTAGGATTCTTTGCAGTATTATAGATAACCCCTTTGGGTTCCTACATGTAAAAGCAATTTTGAGAAATCTGAGAGGCCGAGTTTATTTTCTACAATTGCAGGACAGTTTGCAGCCTTCAATGGATGTGAGAAGAAAGCTTCTGAATCTGGATGAATCTAGGTGCTGGCTTAGCAAACAGACTGAATTGTTAGTAAACTATCAAATTTCAACTGAAAAGCTTTAAAAGTTAGGAGCATATCTATAATTACAAAAAGAAAGAAGAATAAAAATCTTCTGGATTGATTTCTGATGCTATTGCCTCTTAAGAAAATGGAGAAGTAAACAATCCACACTTCCAAAGAGTGCCATGAAATACTGACAAATGCACCATGTTGAAGCATGTGATGGTTTGAGGCTAATTAGAATGTTTTAATGAGAGAAATTAGAACATTGGTTGTAAAAGAATCATTCATTGGTTTGCTGAAAGGGATAAAAAGCCAAAATGTAAATAATTTGTCCCTCTGTTATGGAGGCAGGAATTAATTTGGCCGAGTCAGGAATTTATAAAAATAGAGTNCGGAGTGTCAAAGGCTCCGTGTGTAGAAGTTATGCAGGTGGGGGGAGAAGAACTCCAAGCAGGCACACCAAGGCGGGAACACCATCCAAAACGGGGATGAACTCCACGGCAGAGCACCCCAAGGCGGGAACACCCCAAGGCAGGAACCCCTCGATATTTATACCCTTTCTCAGACAAAGAGCTGAGTTACCACTGCCTAGGCGCGAAAAGCACACAGCCAGTCCTCAGCCGAGTGCAGCGCGGGCCCGGCACGGGGCACTCCTCGTGCCGTAAGGGTCCCCCCTGCTCCCCCCTTCACACCTACTGGGCAGGGGGGGAGAAACAGGTCTGTTCGCGCCTTTTTTTCCTCTCCCATTCAAACCACAGAGGGAGAGGAAATTTCTGAGGTACACGGGACCTCCAGGACACCCTCTTTGTCCTGGGACACTGCTTCCTCTTGCTCCTCCTTTGCTCTGCTCTATTATCTTCCAGTAACACATAACAAGTAAGCTTTGCTAATTGCTTTGTCTGGGAGAGAGAGAGTATCTTTGAGCCGCTTCTGGGCAGTTTCTTTGTCTGGGAGGGAGTTTGGATTTCTGTATTATTTCTAATTGTATATAGCCGTAAATACATGTAAATATATAGTGTATATATGCTTGTAAATTTTGCTTTGCTGTAAATAGAGCTTCATCTTACTTCCAAGCCATCTGAATTGGTCTGGTAAATTTCAGTAGTTGTGGGGTAGGGGGAGGAAGTTCCTAACCTACCACAAAGCAGAACTTTATATTCTTTCAAACGCATGTGTCTATATCTGAGAAGAAAAAAGAAAGAACTGAATGGATATATTTGATTCAACCTTAGGGATCTATCAGGAACTATAAGGGGCCAAAACAAAAAAAAAAAAGGCATATGCACAAAGAAAGGTAAAACTAGACGGATCAGCTATCTAGAGACATACGTCTTCTTGTTTCCAACCTCAGAAAATTGTTATGTATAGGTATCAGATTATTAATGTCTGAACAGTTTATAGTATCTTTAAAGGAGAGCCAAATTCACCAATAATTTTTTTCTTAAAACAGAAGATTAAGTTATATCAGATTGCAGCTGCCACATGAGATTTAAGTCCTGCACTGATACCTCCTGATCTTTCTTGGTTTGTGGTCTCCTCAGTAGTTCCGATAGGGAGTGAAAAAGAGAGTGAAAGCAAGACTACAGGTAGAATGATGTTCTCCTCTTTATGAAGGATCATAAAAATAGTCCTTGGAGCCTGTGTTTTCTGTCTGTCAGACGTCTGTTACCTGGACACAAAACTCTCTGGAGTACTCAACTTGCTAAGACATCATCTAATTTACCCAGCACAAAGCTATATTTCCAGCAGGGCTTCTCTAACAGAGAAAAGGACCCAGAGCCATTGCTGTTGTAGGTGGCATCACCTGAACAAGCTGAACTGTAAAATCCCCAGCTTGAGCAGAATCAGTGTGTGGAGCACAGAAAAACTTTCTCAATCACAACCAAATCATCAACCCGAGAAAAAACCTTTGGGTTGTTTGTTTGGGTTTTTTGTTTGTTTGTTTGTTTGATTGGTTGGGGTTTTTTTTGCTTTCATGTGAATATATTTTAATAATTTGACTAAAACAGAATGTGATTTCTTTACTATCTAGAAGGCATTTCTATATTTTCCAGAGTTATATCAGATCTGATATTTTACATTCTAAATTTTGGTCATTTTTCTAAATTAGAAAACCATGAAATAACCAAATTTCAGATGAAGTCCAAACTGCTAATGGATGTGTCTTTTCACATTCACTTAATCCAAATCTCCCCATGTTACTAACATAAATCAGCCTGCAGAGGGGCATATTTATCTACTAACTCCATGGAAATGAAAAAGGATTATCAACAATAGCTTAGGACTGTGGTTTCCCCATCCTTCTACAGCCAACTGGCTCAAGCTCACATTTTAGACAGAAATATTCCAGCTCTAGGCCCAAGTTTATGATCCTATTTGTAAAGCAATTGCCATTTTTGTGAAGGCAGGCACTAAACCCATGTGAAATGAGGGTCTAAACCCACTCATACTGATTTCCTAAATTGTAGGTTTGGTTCTATCTCATTTACGTGGACTATTTCTCCTTTTACACATATTTGTATATCTATATCTGTCTATCTATATAGATAGTACAGCCCCACCATCTTTAAGTGGTAATAGCTAACAACACAAGAATAAATTCCAATTGCTGATTAAAGAGTATTTAAAACTTAATAATAATAATAAATTTTAGAAAAATGTTTTAAAATTACTGTCCCAAGCAAATAGGATGTGTGGGATGTGTCTCATGCCACAACATATTTCTTGTGGTGGATTAAAGTGTCTTCTACAACTGTTCTTTCAATAATACTCAATAAACCATCAAAGGACAAGCACAAGGAAATGTGTTAAATCTCACATAGTCTTTGATTGTAACTGAACTTCCTGCTGTAAATCCAGCTAATACTTTTAGTCTGTGATGTCTGTGATGTTTTGTGAATAATATGTCTAGCAAAACTGTAGGAGAGATATAATGTAGAAAGAAATACGCAAAACTCGCTCCAAGACCATATTGTAAAGAAAGGGAGGGAAGGGAAGGGAAGGGAAGGGAAGGGAAGGGAAGGGAAGGGAAGGGAATTTTTCAGGTGGATTAGTTTGTTGGATTTCAGATTAACCACTGTGAATAGAAATGGAAGCATTACAGGAACATGAAAATTACCTGAGTCTCAGTTAACTCCCTATTTGCAAAATACTGGCATTATACAAATACATAATAAAACATTTAAAAATAAGAGGAATTCTAATTTAGCAATTTATGTACATAAAATTAGGCTGCAGAAATTAAGAACATTTATCCCTAGTTGCCAAACACAGATAATGCTTTTTACACATGGAGAATCATTAGAGAGTATACCTTACATTTTAAAAACCCAATGGTCAAAATTATTGTTAAAAATGTTAGGAGAGTGTCTAAAATCAGACATATATACAAAATGACAGGTGATTTTAAGACACATTTTTACTGCAAATTGTGCCAAGAGAAACTATAATTGCATATAGAATCAGAGTGATTATCCTCACATATTTTTCACACATATACTTTCACACATGTACATATATGGTATGTACAAATGCATACACATATATATATAAAAACATCGTCTTAAATAGAAGAATAGCATCTAATTTTTGTTGCAGAAATTAGGTACTTCAGTTCAAAGATTAGACCAAACTGGAAAATTAAAGTCCAGGCCTTGAAAATGTCAAATGCCTCTTGGGATGTGCTCACTTCAGTAGAAATGAGGATATTGACTGCTTTTTGTGGAGGGAGTAATGCATTTCACTCATAAGAGAGTAGTAGCAATATATTTACTGATAATAAAAATATATTTAATGAAATTTGATAGTAAATACAACAGTGTTTTAATAAGACTTGTTGGAAAGGTACGCTTGAGTGTTTTCTGTGCAGAGGACAAAATCTCACTAAGTCATGAGGTTCAAAACTGATCCTTTACCATTCTAACTTACTTCTCAGAAGGAGAAGTAAGTTAGAATGCTACTGTAATGCAGAAGTAAGTCAGAATGCTACTGAATCCAGACTTAGACCCAGGCTTGGACAGCACTTCATGTCTAAACAACTACATGTGCACAATCAACTCTCAATATCACTTAGCTAAAAATTCTTGGCTAAGAATTCAAAGCTTCAGTGCTCTTACTTCAAATCCACTCAGAATCTGTGGCAGAAAAGGTTGTACGAAGCTTACGGTGTAAAAAAACCAAGCTACAAACAGAAATGTTTGAGTAAATGTCTGTACCAACTGATATCTCTGCATGCAAAATCACAAAAGGTGATTACAAACATATCCTTATCCAAGATATACAGGCACAGTTTGAGGGGTTCCATTTGGATGTATTTCAAAATTAGAAACAATTTGTTCAGTGTCCAGGCAAACGTCTTGGCCTTTGATGGTGTTGCTCTCAGAAATAAATCTTTGTCTTGTACAATGTATATGGTCACAAGAATAATTCACAATATGTTTCTGTTTTCTTAGATCTATACTCTATGTTCTATTGGATAGAGTCTAGCTTCATATTCTGTGTTCTATTGGATAGACTCTAGCTTCATTTTCATTTAATCCTAGACAATTATTTGGTATGTGATATATACTGAAGCACAGTATATTGCCAAGAAAAAATCTGTGGTCTTGTGGAATCATAAATAAAATTGACTAGGTACCACTAGGATTGGAATTCTTTTTCAAATATAGTTGCATTACCCCAAATTATCTTTCAAATTTCAGTGGATAATGCGTCCTTTTCACCTTACCTTATAATTTATGCTTCCATAGATTGCATCCACAGTTAAACTTGGATAAAACTTAAAATGTTGAGAAACAGTATTTTGGGCTGCATCAAGTTCATCCACAATCTCTTTCATAATTTCTTTTTCCTATTGAGCCATTATGAGAAAAGGCACATTGGTTAGTTCCCAATGCTAATAAAGAAGACTGCAACTGGTGCTCTAATTTGTTTAAGTCACCTCTTCATTTTTAAAGTCTCACTTTCAGAGTTTACTTTTTCTGTATGAATGAGGAAATTATATGCTTCCTCCAAAAACAATCATCACTACCACCACTGGTAGCTACTACTTAAGCAGAAAAGGCACTGGTGGGGAGGACAGGGGTGGGAAAGCACACTGCCACAGCACCTATCTGGAGGCTTCTGCAGATGTTGTAGCCTTTAAATATGATGTCACAATTAACATGGTATCACTGAGAGTAAATATTGATTTGTTAGTATGTTAAGCTTCTGTTATTTAAGATTTAAGATGGTTTTTAAGGCCAGGCTAGATTGGTTGTGGGCAATCTGATCTAGTAGAATGTGTCTCTGCCCATGGTAGGAGAGTAAGAAATAGATGATTCTTGCGGTGCCTTCCAAACCTGACAATTCTGTGATACTGTGATTTTGATGCTCACAGATGGATAACATATGTTTTTTTACACTTCCAGTATTGTATACTCTAACTCATCATCACAATTCTGGGCATCTGTAATAGCAAACAAACATCAAAATGCGTCAGTGAAAATATTTTACTAAATTTTGTCATTGTTATGAAATGCAGAAGACAGATGACGTTTGATGTGAAATCAAATTTCTATTCCAAGGAGAGCATCAGAACTTGAATGGTGTTCCTGTGGTTTGTTACATGCTGCTTTGCAACATGACCTGAATAGTATTTTGTGCAAAATTATTCTCAGCCTGAGAAAACAAACTGAAAATGAAGACAACAGATCCTCCTTTTGCCCCATTGCTATAAATGCTGACTGAAGTTTTGTTGTTGCATCAGGCCCCTTGACCTGCATTGGCTTTTGTTCTACATTGTTTTAAGGAAAACATCTCTTTGTTTTCCAAGTTTGAAAGAAAATGTTAAACCTGTTGTGGTGGTTTGGATATCCCCCGCCCCCCGACACTTTGGAAATCACTCAGACTAGACTCAGCCGGCTCTGGAAATATGACTGAATCTTATATTCACAGCTAGCACAATTTACAAGCAGATATTTACAGTATATAGAGATATATATATACAGAAATGTACAAGGTAAAAGTAATACAGAAACACAACTCCCCTCCCAGAAACCTGAGTCCCCAGGAGGGGCACTCAACCACCCCCTCACCTTCCTCCTACCCCTCTCAACCTTACCCCAGTCCCAAGGAAGAATGGAGGCTCAGCCAGGGGGATTAAGAAGCAAAGGAGAATCAGCCAAAAGCAAATGGAGGGTGAGGTTAGAAAGCAAGATGGAGTTCAGCCAGCAGTCCCTGCTACCCAGCAGGCAAAGAGCCGAGAGCAAAGCCCAGAGCAAAGAGAGCAAGTGAAGTGCCCTTATCTTTGTTTTGCTTTTAATTCTAATACATCTCAGAGAGACTGTGAGGGAAGTAGACATCACCATTGTTTTCATTTCACAGCCTATGATCTAGTCCTTCTCACCAAAACATTCTAGCTAGGCTCAAACTAGCACACCTGTATAGCTTACTTTTATGATATTCAGTGTGATTGGCCTACATCTGAATTATTGTCATTCTGAGGTTTTTCTCTGGAATTGTATTCACTTCCCATATAAAGAGCCAAAGGATAATTTAAGATGTATTACTGAGGACCTCACATAAAAGAAATCAGATGGCAAAAAAATAAGGCTTTGCATCAAAATAATAATCTTGGAATTAAAACTAAGCCCTAGCCTGCTGCCTTTAAGGATATTTCAAGGACACCTTTAAAATGCCACTTATAATATCTATGACTGCAATAATTAAACTCTCTGTTCTCTTACTTTGTATATTTAAGGAATGCAGAGATACTACATTTTTGTTTATCACTGATATTCAGTGATAAAGAATTTTTTAATCTTCCCTGATTTCCTTTATTTATTTTATTTATTTTTTGTGATAGATGTATATTAATACCATCCAGTAGAACAACAAAGATCTCTTAATCTCCACATCCCACTTGGTTCATGTATGATTGCTTTTGAAATGTTCAGCAGAGGTTTCAGAGGGAATTGAAAGAAAAGGCAAAATTTAGGTAAAATTAAAAATGCATTGGTCGTGTCTGCCAGTTAAATAGCATTATTTGGTCTAATTTTGCCTTACCATAACTATATCCCTTTGACCTCCATATGCAGATGTGCAGAGTAACTCCCCCTATGGAAAGAGAAGATCTTGAGTTTTCTTCCTTACCAAAAATATAAGATAATTTTAATCTCCATACCAACTTGGTTTAAATTAAGCTCGAGATCATTTTAAATGGCTTAATTAGTTTTTCTTCCTTTTTTTTTTTGTTTGTTATTTAAGAAAGATGCAGCTTTCACTTTCAAGAGGTGTGTTGTACTGTTTTTACCCAGACAGTTTCTTAGCCATCAGTATGTATACATTAGATAGCTTTTCAAAAATGTTATAGATTTTATTTTAAATTTCACAGCTCATGCACAATACAGAAGTTAGTGGCTGTTCATTTAACTCTATTAGGCTCCAGACAGATACTGTGTGTGAAAGACAGAAAATATCAGAGTGAATATGGATTTTAAAATACAGTTATTGCATGACTCCTCTGTCCTGAAAACTGCAGTTTCTGATACCATCTCATCTATGGATTCATCTTTCTGTGTTTATCTATGATGGTTTGGGTGTTCTCCACCACCATCCCCCCTCCCCACTTTGGAAATCACCCAGACTAGACTCAGCTGGCTCTGGAAATTTTGAATGAAGCTTATATTTACAGTTTAGCAGAATATACAAGCAGACGTTTACAGTATATACAGTTATATACAGAAATACACAAGGTAAAAGGTAATACAGAAACACAACTTCCCTCCCAGAAACCTGAGTCTCCAGGAGGGGCTCCCAACTGCCCTTTCACCTTCTCCCATCCATCTCAACCTTACCCCAGTCCCAAGGAAGAATAGAGGTTCTCTGTGTACAGTGCGCAGGTGGAACTGGATGATCCTAAACCATTCTGTGATTCTATTACCTTCCCAGTAAAGAATTTTTTCCTCCTGTTCAGGTGGAACTCCCTGTGCTCTGGTTTGTGTCTGTTGCCCCTTGCCCTGTCACTGGCATAACTGAAAAAAGTCTAGCCTCATCCTCTTGACCCTACTCATTAGATATTTATAAGCATTAATAAAACCTGCTTTCAGTCTTCTCCAGGCTAAGCTCATCTCTCAGCTTTTCATCGACCATAGAATCATTTCTTTTGGAAAAGACTCCTATGATCATTGGGTCCAACCATCAACATTGCATCACGATGGTTCCTCTCTGCCATATTGTGTTTCTAGCAGACATTAGGAAAGATGAAGTACCTCATAAGAACAAGGTCTAGTAACCTTGAGACTTTCCCCAGATACCTATATGATATTCTGTCTCTTCATCCTAACTGGGTGGTCTACAATAAACTGCCATCAGGGTATCTGTCATGCCCATCCTCCCCATGATTTTTAAAACACACTTAAACCCATTGTCACTATCCTCTACATAGCCCTCCACTGGACTTTCTCCAGTAGTTTCCTTACACTCTTGAACTGAAGAACCCAGAACTGGGCAAAGTGCTCTAGAATGTGACTCACAATACAGATGAACACCTGGATATCATTGTCCTTCTTGGCCAGAAGGAAACATTGTTGGCTCATATTTAACTCATTCTCCACTTACCATCAGGTCAAACCTGATGCAGCCTGTACTGTTGCATGAGATCATTCATCACCAAACTCAGGACCCTACAATTGTCTTTGTTAAATTTCATTAAGTTTCTCTCCATTCAATTCTCTAGCCTATCCAGATATCATTGAATAGCATCACAGACCTTTCAGTGTCAGACACTTCTATCCATTTTACTAGACACTGAAGTCTGTAACAGCCACCTGTCCCAGTTTTGTATCATTATCAGATTTGCTCAGAGTAGGTACTTTACATTCATCCAGTCATTGACACTTGTATTGCATAGAGTGCATCCAGTATTGACTGACAGATCAAGCCCCCCTACAGATGTTTCCAACTAGGCTATGCCATTGATCCTCTGAGTTCTCTTGCTCAGCCAGCTCTCAATCCATGTCATTGTACTCTCATCTAACCCACACTTTCTAAGCTTACCTACGAGGATGGTATAGAAGACAGTATCAAAAGCTTGCTGAAGTCAAGATAGGCAACATCCATTCCTCTCATTTACTCAGCCAGTCATGCCATCATATCAGGTTGACATGATTTCCACTTCATAAATCAATCAACCAGGTTGGAAGAGACCTCCAAGATCATCCAGTCCAACATACCACCCAGCCCTAGCCAGTCAACTAGACCATGCCACTAAGTGCCTCATCCAGTCTTTTCCTGAACACCCCCAGGGATGGTGACTCCACCACCTCCCTGGGCAGACCATTCCAATGCCAATCACTCCCTCTGGCAAGAACTTCCTCCTAACATCCAGCCTATACTTCCCCTGGCACAACTTGAGGCTGTGTCCCCTTGTCCTGTTGCTGGTTGCCTGGGAGAAGAGACCAACCCCCACCTGGCTACAGCCTCCCTTCAGGTAGTTGTAGACAGCAATGAGGTCACTCCTGAGCCTCCTCTTCTCCAGGCTAAACAACCCCAGATCCCTCAGCCTCTCCTCATAGGGTTTATGTTCCAGGCCCCTCACCAGCTTTGTCTCCCTTCTCTGGACACGTTCCAGCACCTCAACATCTCTCTTGAATTGAGGAGCCCAGAACTGGACACAGTACTCAAGGTGTGGCCTGACCAGTGCTGAGTACAGGGGAAGAATAACCTCCCTCGTCCTACTGGCCATACTGTTCCTGATACAGGCCAGGATGCCATTGGCCCTCTTGGCCACCTGGGCACACTGCTGGCTCATCTTCAGCCTACTATCCACCAGTACCCCCAGGTCCCTTTCCTCCTGGCTGCTCTCCAGCCACTCTGTCCCCAGCCTGTAGCGTTGCTTGGGGTTGTTGTGGCCAAAGTGCAGAACCCTGCACTTGGCCTTGTTAAATTTCATCCCATTGGCCTCTGCCCACCCATCCAGCCTGTCCAGGTCCCTCTGCAGGGCTCTCCTGCCTTCCAACGGATCAACACCTGCTCCTAGCTTGGTGTCATCTGCAAACTTACTGATGCTGGACTCAATCCCTTCGCCCAGATCATCAATAAAGATGTTGAACAGGACTGGGCCCAGCACTGATCCTTGAGGAACACCACTAGTGACTGGCTGCCAACTGGATGTGGCACCATTCACCACCACTCTCTGGGCTCGGCCTTCCAGCCACTTCTTGACCCATATCAGTGTGAATCTGTCCAAGCCACGAGCTGCCAGCTTGGCCAGGATCTGCTTTGAAGTATTTACAATACGTCAAACTTCTAAGATTCTCACTAGGAAGCCAGCCAAGAACTACACACTGTATTTGCATATCTTTTATATAATTTATTTGACTAAAATGTAGACAGGAACTACTATTGTGCTTGAACACTTAAACATTTGGGAAACTACATGTAAACAATCAGTGTAATTTTGACTTCTAAATCAATATCAAGAGTAGATCTCCAGCATCAACCTTCTCTTACAACTGAAGACTTTTTCAGCTATAGAGATTTTTTTTTTTTTTTTTTAATTTATTCATACGTAACATTAGCCACAGTGCTTCAGGGAGTTTTATCTTATTTCCAGATTGACACATTTAGGTACTTTGTTACCAGGCTGTGGCGGCAAATACAGCCAAGTGTAACTGCATATGTAGAAAATAACCAGATTTCATGGGCAGAAATGAATGTCTTTTCTAACAGTGTGAAATCATGCTGCTTACTTCAGATGCTAAGAGTCTTGAAAGTGAGTGTGCTGTCTGCCTGGGTGGATTAACATTGTGATGTGAAGAAGTGGAGGTCAGAGCCACTTTTTTCAGAGGGTTATTGCTAAATATGCACAAAACTGTTATCTACGGGAAGCCACTCATCAAATGACATAAGATATGTAATGGATTTCTCAAGTGTTAGAGACTCAATCTATTCTCAACACGTCTTTTATTTTCACTCAACATTGCCTTAAAATGCTCAGGACTTACTTCTGTGGGATTTCCAAATTTCAAACTGTGTTAGTTTGAAGCTAGCTAGAATGTTTTGGTGAGAAGAGTTAGATTACAGCCTGTGAGAAGAAAACAAGGGTGATGTCTACCTCACTCTGTGGTGGTTTGGGTGTTCCCTGCCCCCCACACTTTAGAAATCACCCAGACTAGACTCAGATGGCTCTGGAAATTTGAATGAAGCTTATATTTACAGCTGGCACAATATACAAGCAGATATTTACAGTATATACAATTACAGACGGAAATATACAAGGTAAAAGGTAATACAGAAACACAACTCCCCTCCCAGAAACCTGNGAATGTAAATATAGATAACACAGTCACTTCCTGGGCTTTGGGCTGACCTTCTCTCTCTCTCTAACCTAACCTGTCATCTTTGTGACTAATCCACCTTCTTCTTAATCCCCCTGGCCGACCCTCCGTACTACCTTAAACATAGGGCAAGATCTGGGGTAGGGTAGACAGGGGTGGGAGAAGTTGGAAGGGTGCTTGGGAGCCCCTTCTGGGGACTCAGGTTTCTGGGAGGGCTGTTGTGCTTCTGTATTACTTTTTAACTTGTATATTTCTGTATTTAACTGCATATATATTGTAAATATCTGCTTGTATGTTGTTCTAAGCTGTAAATATAAAGCTTCATTCAATTTCCAGAGCAGCTGAGTCTAGTGTGGGTGATTTTTACAAAATGTAGGAGGGTAGGTAACACCCAAACCATCACACAAACACAGAGATGGCTTAAAAGATCAATACATGTTCCAGCTAAGAAGGGCTTTCCTTTGCAAAGAAGAGCAACAGACTCTGTCTACTCTAAGAGTTTTCCATATGCAATATATGACTTTCAGGTAAAAAGAACAATGATGAAAAACAAATTGGTGATTTTTTCCAGAAAAATAAACTGTAAAAAAAAAAAAATAAAGAAAGAAAGAAAGAAAAATCAGAGTGTTAAGGGATTTGGTGGTAGCATTTGGCAATTTTTCTGTCCTTTATGTATTGTAAAGTTTATGTATTACAGATTTTGGTTTTACTTTCTTAGGACTGCTTAGTTCAAAACAGGAATGAAATCTTAAAATATAACAAGAATACCACAGACAGGAGGAGATGCCAATGCTTCATTTATTTTTACTACACACCTGTTCCAACTTACTTAAATATTATTTCTTTAATTTCCATTTTGAAATATATATTGAACTGGATCCATTTGCTGTATGGCACTTAGTCCATAAAATTCTAATAGAAATCTATATTGCAGAACCTTGGAGGTGTGTTACTGTATTCAAAATACCAGTAACTATCATAGGAAACATTTTCAGTCAGATCCACTCACAAAGGCTTTTCTTGTTCTCCTTGTTGATGTTGTTTAGGTTTTGGCAGGTTTGGTTGGGTTTTTTTGTTGTTGGTTGTTTTTAATTCTATGGTTTTACTGTGTGGATAACAAAATTATGTGAAATCACAAAACATAAAAACATAAATTGCCTAAATTAATCTACCATAATGACAAAAACCAAAGAAAGAAACAAACAAAAAAACCCAGAAAATGTTCACCATCAAAGTAATTTCAGAAACAAATGTGACATTTTAGGGAAGGAATTTGCAAAGTTGCAAGTTGGAAGCCATGGAAAGAAATGTCCTTCCAGATAAAAATGCTTGAGCTCATATTTCTTTCATCATAAGAACCTACTAAAGTGATAACAGACATTTCACTTATATTTTCTTCGTTATCTATGATTGATGTACTGTTTCATATTGTGGTCTCTAAACTTGATGCCTTTCCTTTTTCTTCTGCAGAGAGTAGGAGTTGTTCACAGGTGTATTTCTAGTCCCTCACGTGCTTTTTGACAGAATGAGGAGAGCATCTGTGTCTGTCTCTGCAGAAAAAGCTACAGACCTTGGAAGAAGGTGAAAGTGGGCTGATGATGTGGCACCTGGCCTTCTCCTGATTGTGAAGGTAGTACTGAATTTCCCACTTTGGTGCGTGAAGTAAAACACTTCTGAAAATACTGTGAAGAGGAACTGTGGTGAGTTAGGAACTTCTCCCCCCCCCCAGTTTGAAATTTAACAGGCTGGTTCAGGTGGCTTGGAAGTGAGATAAAGCTGTATTTACAGCAGAGCACAATTTACAAGCATATATATACAAATATTTACAAGTATTTACAGTTATATAAAAATAACAAATAATACAGAAATCAAAATTTTCTCCTGGAAAAAGAAATTGCCCAGAAGGGGCTCAAAGCCTCTCTCTCCCAGACAGACAAAACAATCAGCAAAGCTAATATGTTATTTGTTAGTGGAAGATATTAGAGTGAAGGAGAAGTGAATATATCCAATGCTTAGGAGCAAAGAAGGCAAAAGGACGAATTCTTTAGATTTTGGGGTTTTATCCCTTTCAGCAAACTAATGAGTGATATAGACTTCATCATTATTTTCTTTCACAACCAATGATCTAATTTCTCTCATTCAAATATTCCAATTAGCCTCAAACCAGAACAGGAACACATGAACTGTTTTATTGTACCCTGCCTCTGACCACTGTGACTTTTGAGAAAAAGCCTAAAAGAGTGTGGCTTAAATGAGAGACATAAAGCATCATTTGCAAGGCTCTAGAAGTTGGATATTTATAGATAAACCCACACACTCAGTACATAACATATCTATCTTTCGTTACTTTTCCTGAGTCCTGTTCCAAACTCTTCTGTAATCTTTTCTTCCACAGCCTGATGATTCCAGATTTTGTCCCACACTTGAAGGACCTGTAGGTGTGTGTAGCACCACAGTATTCTTCACTTAACTGTTCTTTCCCAAGAATGCCCCATGATGGTTTTGTCCTTCTCATGATCTCCACAGCTGGTACTTATAACACTGCTCATAATGAACCCAAGGATTCTTTTTTTAATGCAAGATGATATTTATGAAGTGACACAATTCATAAAGAAGCACTTTATGAGGCGAAGATAAGTTTATTTTTTTCTTACATGTGCTCCTTTGCACTTACTCATACTGAAAGACATTCACCCTCTCATTAAAGAAACTTTCTGTAAGCTCTTTCTGGGAACTTTCCATGCAATTATTCTGGATAATTTAGTACCACTTTAAAATAAATAGTTCACAAGATATCAAGTTGTTTTCTCATCAACTCAGGTTTCTCTACCCAAGCCCAAGCCTAGCAGACACTGAACTTGATTGAGAAAGGTTATTATAAAATAATATGAGCTCTGAAAAAGATGTCTTGGGGGAATTTGTAAATCTAGGTCTGTTCTGGCCCTAATTGTGCTGAAGTGATGGTGATTTTTATCTCTGACTTCACATTTTTATATCAAAGATATACCACGTGATGGTTTGCGTGTTACCCGCCCCCCACACACTTTGGAAATCACCCAGACTAGACTCAGCTGGCTCTGGAAATTAAATGAAGCTTATTATTTACAGCTTAGCTCAATATACAAGCAGACATTTACAGTATGTACAGTTATATACAGAAATATGCAAGATAAAGGTAATACAGAAACACAACAGCCCTCCCAGAAACCTGAGTCCCCAGGAGGGGCTTCCAACTACCCCTTCACCTTCCCCATACCCCTCTCAACCTTACCTCAGTCTCAAGGAAGAATGGAGGTTCAGCCAGGGGGTTAGGAAGCAAAGTGGATTAATTAAAGAAACAGAGGGTGAGGTTAGAAGAGAGAAGCAGCTCCAAGCTTGCCCACAGCAGAAGTAGGTTACCCATGTTTTGATTTTTGTTTTTATACATCTCAGCAAGCCTATCAAGGAAATAGACATCAGCCTTGTTTTCCTTTCACAGCCTGTAATCTAGTTCTTGTCACCAAAACATTTTAGCTAGCTTCAAACTAGCACACTTTTACATTCATGTTTTTAATTTTCTTCAAGGATGTATTTGCAGTAAATCACAGGTGAAAACAATACTTACGTTCCTCTCACTTCAGTTAGAGTTTAAGTTTCATAAACATGGTATCTGTGTTTTGTGCTTGTCTGGCATTTGCTATAGCTCCTGAATCTGCTGGATACGAAGATCTTGAAACCAAAAGATTAAAGATTTTTATTAATCTGAGAAAACTTCTACAGAAACTTCTACAGAAGTAACTCAAAAAGTATTCTCTGTCTCTCTCACTAATTCGTTGTGTATGATCTTTATTGTCTTTACATCCCATTATTCCTCAGGGAGTAATGATGTACTTTCTATTTCTGCGATAAGGAAGGATATTACTCAGGAAAAAAAATCAGAGACATGAGTTAAACCTTTCAGCAGTCTGGGTGATGTTTTGTGCAAACCAATTTGTATGAAGATGCTATTCCTTTATCTGTCATTATCCTAATTAGTTCTTCCTAATGTTGTTATTAGATTTTCTGTAGAGTAAGAATTTTAGTCAGAATCTGCTCAAATGTATTTTTTGTGTCTAGAGGAAAAGTAATCCTGGGATGAGAATTAGCAGGGCTGATTGCTAGGCCTTTAAACTGATTTCAAAGGGGGTATAGGGAAAAAACAGGGTCACTGAAGAAAAACCTGAGACAATTGTGAGACAAGATACCAGTTTCACTGCTATCACAGAGGTGGCAGGGAATGGTGGATTATGTGATATCCACAATAGTAACATACACTCCATTACTAAATCTCTGAAGTGTCTGTACACCAACACAAGGAGCATGGGAAACAAACGAGACAAACCAGAGATCTGGGTGCAGTCGCGAGACTACGATCTCATCACAGTTAAGGAACCACAATGGGACAGCTCCCATGACTGGAATGTGGTATTGGGTGACTGTGTACTTCTCAGGAAGAATAGACTAACAAGGTGAGATGGTGGAGTTGCTCTCTATGTGAGTAAGCAACTAGAATGCATTACGCTTAACCCAGGGGGAGAGGATGAAAGTGTTGAAAGTTTATGAGTAAGAGCCAAGGGCCATGTAAATGTGAATGATATGGTTGTGGGCATTTACTACAGGCCACCAAGCCAAGAAGAAGTTGTTGATGAGGCTTTCTACAGGCAACTGGAAGTACCCTGAGGATCAAGTGCCCTGGTGCTCATGGATGACTTCAATCACTCTGGTATCAGTTGGAAAGACCACACAGCCAAGCATAAACAGTCTGAAAGGTCCAGCAGTGCGTTGAGAACAACTTTCTCCTGCAGGTAGTTGAAGAACCAACAAGACAAAGCATGATGCTGGAGCTTGTATTAACAAACAATGAAGGACCAATTGTAGATGTTTAGGTTGAGGGTAATCTTGGCTGTAGTCACCACAATATGTAAGAATTTAGTATCACTAGTGAAAGAAGCAGGGTGATGATTAGAAATATTCAGTGGGCTCTAGACAGAAAGGGGGCCTAAGAGAGCTGGTTAATATTCAAACAGTACCTCCTCAAAAAAAAATTATTCCCTTAAAAAACAAAACAAAACCCCTAAGGGAGGCAGAAGATCTGCATGGGTAAGCAAGTTGCCCTTGGAAAAAACTCAAAAATAAAAAGTAGGCTTGCAATACATAGAAAAAAGATCTGGTCAGTTGGGAAGATTATAGAAATATTGACAGAACATGTAGAGAAGTGACAAGAAAGGCCAAGGCCATCTTGGAACTGAGTCTTGCCAGGAAGGTGAAAGAAAACAAGAAGAGCTTTTTCAAGTACATCTGTGTTAGTCTGAAGCTAGCTAGAATGTTTCGGTGAGAAGAACTAGACTACAGGCTGTGATAGGAAAACAATGGTGATGTCTACTTCACTCATAGGCTTGCTGAGATGTATAANAGGTTGCTCAAGGCCTCATCCAGTCTATAACTGTATATACTGTAAATATCTGCTTGTATATTGTGCTGAGCTGTAAATATAAACTTCATTCAATTTCCGGAGCCGGCTGAGTCTAGTCTGGGTGATTTCTAAAGTGGGGGGGGGGGGGGGGGCAGGTAACACCCAAACCACTACAACATCAATATCAAAGGGAAGAGCTGGGAAAAGTTTGGTCCACTACCAAACAATGTGGGAGATAACAGTAGCTGAAGATGCAGAGATGGCAGAGTTGCTGAATGCCTTATTTGCCTCAGTCTTTACTTCCAAGACTTCAGGAACCTCAGTCTTTGGAAGTAAGGGAGCAGAACTGGAGAGAGGAGGACAATCCATTTGTCTGTCAGGACTGGGTTAGAGATCTCTCTGAAAATACACAAATTCATGTGCCCCAATGGGTTTCATCCATGAGTGCTGAGAGAACTGGCTGATACCATTGCTGAGCCTCTCTCCATCATTTTTGAAAAGACTTGGAGAACAGGAGAGGTGCTTGGTGACTGGAAGAAAGCCAATGTCACTCCAATCTTCAAAGAGGCAAGAAGGAGGACCCAGGCAGCCGCAGGCCATTAGTCTTCACCTTTGTCTCAGGAAAGATGACGTAGCAGCTCATTCTAGAGGCCATATCTAAACACAAGGAAGAAAAGAGGGTTATCAGGAGTAGCCAACATAGATTTACCAAGGGAGATCTTGCTTGGTTAACCTGGTAGGCTTCTATGATACCATGGCCAAATGGGTGGACATAAGAAGAGCTATGGATGTCATATAACTTGACTTCAGCAAGTGATACTGCCTCCCACAACCGCCTCAGCTCTCACATTCTGTGACCATAGCAGAGGTGCTGCAACTCTCAGATCATCTTTGTGACCCTCCAATAGCTTGATATCCTTATGCACAGTTACTTTTTTATGATTTATTGAATATCTTCTATGTAAAGAAGAAAGAGAAAGCTTAATTATTTTCCATTAAATAACTTGCACAATTTTCAAAGCATCATTTGGAAGACACACCAATAGGTAAAACCCAAGAATAATTCCCTAGATTAAATGAAGAACAAATAAATTTTTAATTTCTTTCACTGTTTTCACAGTAGTTATGTAGTGTTGTGAGGGAAGATCTTTATCTGAGAAGTCATCATGGATAATTGACAAATTCCTGGCTATACTCAAACATAACAAGGAAGCATACTGGAACTAGAAACAAGGACAGATGACTGATGAGAAATATGTAGACACTAGCCAAAAGTTCAAGTGTGCAAGACTGAGACTAGGAAAACTACAGCCACCTGGTCTTTAAGCTGACAAGTAATGTGAAATGCAGTAAGTGTTTCTACGGTGGCACTTGGTGCCATGGTCTAGCCTTGAGCTCTGTGGTAAAAGGTTGGACTTGATGATCTGTGAGGTCTCTTCCAACCCTGATGATACCGTGATACTGTGATACAGCAGCATGTGTGAGCAGCATAAAGACAGTGAAAATGTAGGCCCATTGTTGAACGGAGTAGGGGCCTCATTAGCAAAAAGCTCAAGGTACTCAATGGCTGTTTTGACTACACTTTCATTTATCAGATTTTCCTTCAGGTATCCCATGCCCAAGGCATGGAAGTGAGGAAGTTTAGAGGTAGGGAGACTTACTGTTGATGTAGGCAGATCAGGTTAGGTGACATCCAAACAAACTAGACATTTTTAGATATACTCCCATAAACAGGATGCAGCCGTGACTGAAGTGCTGGCTGGTGTTATCACGAGGCCAGCCCTGATCCTCTTTGAAGGTGATAGCAATCAGGGGATCAGAGGTGGAAAGTGGTTATTGAGGACTGGAAGGAAGCAAGTGTCAATACCGTCTTAAAAAAAATAAAATAGAAAAAACAAGAAGAATTCAAGGAACCTTAATTTCTGGAAAGGTGTTGGGCCTGTAAGTAATTTACAAACACATGAAGGAAAATGGGAAATTTGGTGTAGCCAGTGTGCATTTTTTAAAAGGAGAAAACATCACTAACCAACTTTACAGCCTTCTACAATGGGATAACTGGCTTGGCAGACAACAGGGGAACAGTGAATGTTCTTTACCTGGACTTTAGTGAGGTTTTTGACAGTGGCTCCCATAACAATCTCAGATAAACTTACGAAGCACAGACTAGATATGGATGAACTGTGGAGAGCCTCTTGAAGGGCCATTGTCCTAGGTTGAGACAATAGGGTTAAAAATTTTCTGGGGACTAGAAGATTGTTGTTCAATCCCATAATTCTGTTATCTCTTTATAGACTCACATCAAGGTCAGTTTGCTCTCCTTTCCTCCTCCTCCTGCCCTGCGTGTGTGGCAGGAGCCACTTCATTGGGAAGAACATGTAAGCAGTAGGACTATGTGGATGGTGGAGGCGTTGAGGTGGGGGGGAAGATTGGAGCACTGGGGAGTGTAGATTTACTTTTTGGGATGGGGAAAAATTCAATGGGGTTTGCCATGGATGGAGTAATTGCTTTATAATGTCTAGCTCTGTATTTTCTCTCTCTAAATATAATTCTGTATTTTCTCTCCAATTTGATTTGAGAGTTTACTAATTCCTGCCAGCTCTCTTTAAGAAAACCACGGCAGCCATGAACACGAGTAAGAGTCTCAACCACCTTCTATATGGAGAGAGGCTGATGGAACTCAAAATACTGTTTAGAGAAGAGAAGTCTTAGGAAGAGCTCGTGTGTATGTATAAATACCTCATGGGAGAAAAGAAAATGAGGGAGTCAGACCCTTCTCGGTGGTACCCACTGACAGGAAAAAATGTAATGGACTTGCAACTGAAATAAAGAAAAAGCTCTTTAAACATGAGAAAACACTTTTTTTTTTTTTTTAATATGGGTGTAGTTCAACACTGGCACAGCTTGCCCAAAGACGTTGCAGAATTTGCACCTATGGAGATAGGAAAAACCTGGCAGGACACAGCCTTGAACAACCTACTGCAGCTGACCCTACTTTGAGTGGGGAGTTGGACAGCTGAACTACATGATCTCCAGAGGTACTTTCCAACCCCAGCTACATTATGTTTCTGTATTTTAAAGCAGTCTATGCATTTTTGCAACACCATTATCCTGCTCTAAAGCAGATCACAGCAAATAAGGCTGAAAATAGGTTTTCATTCTAGATTT
Source organism: Tricholaema leucomelas (assembly GCA_013400475.1). NCBI lineage: Eukaryota > Metazoa > Chordata > Aves > Piciformes > Lybiidae > Tricholaema lacrymosa > Tricholaema leucomelas. Next base: position 74,092 of record WAAF01019152.1, on the reverse strand, counting down.
CCCTTTTCAGTTTCTCCTAATTTCTCTTAGTCAACATTTCCTGTGCATGGCCTTAGCTCAAAATGTGCGTGTTTCCTATGGTGTGAGCAAAAGTAGATTTTGAGGTACGCGACACTGACAGCATTTTTCTCCTTGTATATTCCAAACAAATTTCAGGCTCAGACAAAGCCATAACTCAGAATTCATAACTGCCACTGTAAAGTAAAATATATATAAAACTCATTTCATAGAGATCACTTTTATCAAGGATGCAGTGCATTCAGTATGATAATTGTTTAAATTTTCTACTTTACTACCAATAAAAGTTTTCTTCATTGATTCAAGGTATTTTCAGGCTTGTTGCTAACTGGCCAAGGAAGCCAGAGGTGTTCAGCTTTGTGTAGTAAATCCAACCTAACAAAATTCATCATTCAAAAGGTGTAAGTCTGACAGTGGTCTGGAGTTCCACCAGTAGAACTACGAGATTTGTATTCAGCAAGCAGAAAGATTCTTGAAAACAAACAAACAAACAAAAAACAGCCAAAATCCAATCCAAACAGAATGTGATTCCAAAACAAAATATCACATATAATCTTCCCTCTTTTTGTTTATATTCATCACCTTCTTCCCACCCCTCTCCCTCTTTTTTTTCAGAGCCTCAGAGACATACAATCCAGGAAGAATTCATATATTAGTACTCTGTCAGTTTTCAGGAAATTTGTTTTGGACAACTAGTGATGATGTAGGTAAACCAAATTAATTACTGCTAGGCAATCTATTTGGCTTCAGAAATGTTGCTGCAAAAGAAAAATCACTCAAACTAGATTGCAAAACATTTTAATAGGTTTAGGGAATTAGCAGTCAGATCTAGTAGCCTGTTGATGGGCTACTCAAGCCTCAGAGCTACAGTATGACAGCCACAGAAAAGTGAGATTTGGAGACCATTGTTCATCAAGAAAGCTTTATCCTACAGCTTGAAATTATTTGAAGTCCTAAACTGCAGAAAGGATTTTATTCTCCTTTTGTGTTGTAAGTGTTCAGACCCCACTTTCTGATGGGTAACTATTCCCAGCCACGTGATTAAGACTGGTGAATGTACAGTATTCTGAGAAAATGTCAAAATGTGATTTATTGTTTTTTAGTGCTCATGTTTCATTCTTTGGCCTGACTTTTGGTTCACTGTTATCACCTCAGTTCATACCTCCCAGCTACATGAGATGTCCTCAGATATCCTGACACACATTTGAGAAACCTCTGTAATTATCTGTCATGCCAAATTAGAAACTACAGTGTGAAAGGCTAGCTTTGTTTCTTTGGGGCTTTCTTTATGGAACAATTGAGAGAAGAAAATTATTTGTTATAAAGAAATGGAAAATTGATTATTCTTTTTCACTGAATATCACAACAATTCAGTGGAATTTCTGAAAACATTCCAGTAGTAAACAAATCAAAATAGAATTATTTCTTGGACATTTTAGATGTGCTTTTGGCTGAAAACAAACTGCACAGTCCTTGAGTCTTTGCATTAATGGCATACCAGCCATCCCCTCTTGTTTGATGAGGAACTGCAAAAGCTGACGAGAGACAGATTGAAGGGAATAGTTATATCTCATAGGAATTAAATCTCACTACTGCTACTTCCAGAAAATCTGACAAGCAACAAAAGCAAGACACGTTGCACTGAACTTTCAGTGAAGGAGTGTGCTCGCCTTTGGAGTAGCTATTTTCTACACATTTGGTTTAACTCACTGTCACAGTCCCAGGAAACAAAGGCTAACAACAGACCCAAAAAAAAAATACCAAGATGCTTGAAGACATTGTCCAAAAAACCACAAGTAGTCAATTGTTATGAAGGGCTCTGTTTCATGTTCTCGGACCTCTGTTGTAAACTTGTTGAAATGAGGTTGGAAAAATGAAGCTTATTCATGTCTTAATTTACATATTCAAAAATATTGCAAGGTGGTAAGCTAAACAGAGCCAAGCTGAAATCAATTATGTTACCATGCACACCTTAGGTCACCTTTCCTAGCTACAGCTGAGTCAATGAGGTACCCAGGCCACTCAGTAAAATTAAACATAGTAGATTAACGACATGTATAATTGGCACTGTATTTATTGCTCCCTCCATTTTTAGTGTATCTGAATATACTCAGAATCAATTTCATAAAATCTCTTTTGGCATAAGTTCTCTGTTCTCTTTCTTCTACTTCCCTATAAAAAGGATCTTAGTGAGCAGCATAAAACAGATTACAACTAGTATCAAATGAGGTCTGTCTGCAAAATGATTCTTCGCCCCCTGTGTTACTTGTTTGCTTTTCTCTGTGGAGGATCTGGGGGGGGAGGGGCAATTAACTGATCATTACAACCTGAACTAAAGCCTTTGTATTCATTTTTCATACATTTGAGGCAATATTTTTGTATTTCTATTTTCTACTGCTCCCATAGCATGGTTTAGCTTAGAAGGGTTTGTACAGTTCATCTCCTCCAATCTTTCCACCATAGGCAAAGATGCCACACAACTAGACTTGTCTGCTCAAGGTCTCATCCAACCAGTCCTTAAATATTGCCGGGCAGGAGGCATCCACAGACTTCCTAGGCAGCCTGTTCCACAGTCCCACCACCCTCATATTAAAGAACCTCTTCCTAAGATCTAATCTAAACCTACATACACTACCTCAGCTTGAAACCACTCTCTCTTGTCCTGTTGCTAGACACTCTTATGAAAAGTCCCTCTCCAGCCTTCCTGTAGGATAGCTGCAGCTTAATAATGAAAAAAAAATATAAAACTGAAGGCTATCTTTTCATGCTCAGACATTATTTGACTTTAATTAGAGCTTGTGAAAATCTGTCACCCTAATTATAGTGGCAAGTTGGAAGAAATCCTCTTCCACTTACTTCTGTCTGACACATCCGTTGCCTGTATTATCAGTGTATCAAATGATCTGTTAAGTGGCAAGGTACACATTAATAAGATAACTGAATGCTGCTGCAGCAGGAGGCTACAAAAAAATCAGTACTGTTTTTCACCATTATGATCTTCACAATCATGGGTGATCAAGTGGCCAATCAGCCTTCATAGGAAAGGCTATGACACTGTGCTCTTCTTCAGTTCTCAGCACAGACTGCTCACCAGCAAACTCAGACACAAACTGAAGCCCTCAGAAGGGCCAGCTCCGGAGATATCTTCCTAGCACTTGTGCTATTCTGGCAGTGCTCAGCTGGTTTGAAAGACAAGTTAACCAAGGGACTGACAATGCAGTATTAGTGTTACCTATTTATTTATTTATTTATTATTACCTAATAATTACGACATATTAATCTCAGGAGGGGAATCAACATTTTGGATTTAGGTTTGTAAAGAGCTGTTTTGAATCGCAGTGGGCACCATTTAATAGGCTGGTGTACGAAGATGATGTGAACTTTCCAGTAGCTTAGCTAGATTCTCACTCACCTATTTGCAATTTCTACAGAAAGATATTGTGATGGCTCTAAAATCATTTCTTATGTCACAATGATTATGTCTTTGAAACCAGACACAGCTCTACTAGAGTGGTGTAAATACTGACTTAAGCCTAGAAAGTGCAAGGGAAAAAAAACCAAACCAAAACAAAAACCAACCAACCGACCAAAAAAAGACAACTAATATTCTCCTACTTTTCTATTCTTATACTCTTTTACTCCTAGCCATTATTAAAATAATTAAAATAGAAGGACTTTAAAAATGCTTTCTTTGTTCCTAGGATCTGTGGCTGTGGTGGTAGATATTGCAGCTCCCTGACGAGGAAGCATCTATTAACCCCCAGGAAAAAGTAATTTGTCTGCATGTGGCCTGTGCACAAAGTCATTTTAGTCTGCCAAATACAGCATGACCTGAGGGGATTATATCCCAGGCTTTTGTCACTTAGCATTATAAGGACAAGGCAGGACAATGAAAATTTTCACATGAAAGTTAAAAGAAAACAGCACCATTACCTTATCTCTGGACAGCTTTTTTTGTGAACGAGAAGTACAGTACTCTCACTAATTGTTAATGAGACTGCTAAAATACATTAGTTTTTGTCTGTGTTACTCTGCCTTAGTACCCAAAAGCCATTTCCTTTCCACTGCAAAGCTTACCATAGTATGTAGCCAGTTTTGAGGACTGTCTACCCTGTTGCTTCTTGCTAATGCCTCTCAGCACTGCAGCAGCTCTTTGCATTTCAAGGGGATGACTTCACATTATTGAAACTGGGAAATTACTCCAAACAACCTCAACACACTTCACAAAGAAAGGAAATTGTGCCATTTATAAAACAGATTAAGCTGATAACAAAGTTCATTAATTAATATATTCAAAGCATGCAGAAAGTCAAAGGCACACATCTATCATTTCACAGTATCACAGTATCACCAAGGTTGGAAGAGACCTCACAGATCATCAAGTCCAACCCTTTACCACAGAGCTCAAGGCTAGACCATGGCACCAAGTGCCACGTCCAATCCTGCCTTGAGCAGCTCCAGGGACGGCAACTCCACCACCTCCCTGGGCAGCCCATTCCAGTGTCCAATGACTCTCTCAGTGAAGAACTTTCTCCTCACCTCGAGCCTAAACTTCCCCTGGCGCAGCCTGAGGCTGTGTCCTCTCGTTCTGGCGCTGGCCACCTGAGAGAAGAGAGCAACCTCCTCCTGGCTACAACCACCCCTCAGGTGGTTTCAAAAGCCCTTTTAAGACAAGGAGGATCTTCATCATCTTTAACTTAATGGAATATTAAACATTACCAAATTGTAGTGTTTCTGATGGACTTGTTTTCTCTAATACTTGCTGGAAAGAAATTAGATTTTTTTTTTTGGTGGGGGGGAGTGGGTGGGTATTGCTGTTTGTTTGTTTTGACACAGTACTTAAAGTATTTTAATTTTTTTCTTCTTTTACAATAGGTGGAGAAAGGAGGATGCTTTATTCTGCTTTTCATACAAAATGGACTGTAGAAGATATACTAAAACCATGTGAGAATCACAGTGTGATATAATAAAACTTAAACTTTTACCAGAAAATGGGGGAGAAGTAAAAATAATTATTCTTATTCCTATATTTTGGTAACATCTTTGAAGTGGTCTGCTCGAGTTCTAATAAGCGTCCACCATCATGCTCTCTAACCAAGCTGGCACTGGTCTGCCTCAGTGCCTAAACCAGCTGGTGCAAGGTAGATTAAGTGCTGAAACTCATTATTGCAACCGAGTATGTCACTGATACCAGGTTTGCCAAACAGGACCTGCCCTTCATAAACCCATGTTGACTGGGCCTGATCCCTTGGTGCTACAGTCCAGCCCTTGGTGCTACAGTCCAGAGGACACCGATTAACAATATCTCTTGTCCAGAGTAACAAGGTTTGTTTACATATGTACTTATGTGTTATGGAATTAAGATACAAGTGAGACCAGATATCAGAAAGCAAGACTATTTATTAGAGGATAAAGTGAACGAAATAGAGGAAGAGAGAGAAAGGGAGAGAGGGAGAGAAACAGAATGAGAACAGAGGGAAAGAGCAGGAAAGGGATTATATTACTGTCTGCCACAGAGGGGTGTGGAAAGAGAGATACAGGAGCTTCCTCAAGTCCAATTTCTTTTTCAGTTTTGTGTTGCCCAGGGATGTTTTTACAGTGACTGTGGTCACCTTCTTCAGGAGTTCTTCCTTGGGAGTTCTTCTTTTAGGGTTCTTCTTCTCTTACAGCAGGCAAAACTTAGGGCATGGCATGGTTGGTGGTGGTGGTGGAGAGAGAGCTCATGGGTTGCTGTCTTCAGGTTAGATGTCCATGGTGATGTCTTCTTCCGCTCACACACTCTCTCCTATCCATTGCCTCATCATTCCCAATCTGCATAACTAGCAGCAAGCAATAGTTTGATGACACATCAAATTGAGGAGTCTCTTAGAAGTGACCCTAACCCATGCTCCAGGCAGGCAGCAGACCTCTCTATGGGATGGATCAAGCCTGCAAATCAGGCCCTCAGTTCCCCTGAGAAGGGAATCCCTTACCTTTCTTTTTTTCATATTTGCACTAGTCCTAAGTCATGGGACTGGATGAAGAGTCCTGGGTAGCTGCATACACAGACATTTTTCACCATCCTTGTTCATCTGACTCTTTGCTTCAAGAGGCCCATATCTATTGTGTGTGGGCAACTGGGCTGAGGGGACTGGGAGGAGGCTCTCCTGCCTCTCTTGAGAGGAGCCCATCTCCATTCCCCGCCCATCTCTTTCTGGGTAACAAGGGGACATGGGATCTCCTGCTCCTTGTGCCACCCACACCTGCTGCTGCTCCCCGAAAGATGACAAAGCCCAGCTCTACAAGTCTATCTCCTCTTCATGTTCCCTGATAATCCTTTGCCTTGCAACTTCTTCATCTCAGCCACCTGTTCACATCTAATACAAGTGTTGTTCTGCCACCCTCCACTGCAAGGAGGAGGCTATCTGTGGCTAGATCTTTACAACTGACTGACTTCACAGGCTGCCAGGAGACACCAGGACAGCTCCCCTTGCTTGTTGGCTGACCTTGCTCAGTGCTCCTGGTGTGTTTAAACAGCCTGTGGCAGCTGTGGCTCTGCCAATGCCTCTCCCAGCCTCCCTCCTGAGAGAAACCAGAATCTGCTGGGGTCCATTGCTTCCCTGAGCTTCTCAGCTACAAAAGCTGCACCTGCACAAAAGAAAAAAAAAACCACCTGCTGATGTACTGGCCTCTCACTGGGCCAAAGCTGATATGATGATTTCTCAGCTGTTCTTGAGCAATTAATATTTATTTACCAGTGAATTTACTCTTCCTCTTCCCTTCCCCCCACCCCTTCCTTCTTCCTTCTTCCTTCAAGAGCTGCTCGGTTGACATGACAGGGTTTTTAAAATTTTATTTTAAGGGAAAAGGATCTGTTTCATTTTCAAATTAATCTGGCAGTCTCAATTGATCTACTTACTGCATAGCAAGTGATTTGACATGCTATCTTCAAAGAACAATAGTAAGCCGATTTAACTAACACAACAACTTTGCCCAGAGGAGGACAACAAATTAAAAAAGGCCCTCTCCATTATCACCTGGAGTAAAGGGTGAAGACCAGGTGAAGACCATGTTTGTGTGGATTTTGGGCAGGGGTTACAGCAACATGAACACTTTTCCAACTCACTTGCTTCTGAGCTGAGCCAAATTGCTCAAGCCTTCCCTTCAGAAAAGTCTATATTTAAACCTGAAGAGAATGGTTCCAGGCTGCTAGTAAAGTTATTTTAAAGGTACTGAATACAGCCACCTCTCATAAACCAGCTGTTATAACCTGTTGAAGTTAACACATTACCGACTGCTTTTTCATATAGAGAGGTATGACAAAGTCTGGATGAGGATTTTTTTCAGCTGTGCTGCAGATTTAGAAATCTCTGAGGTCTGTGTAGCCAAAATGAAAGGCCATTCAAGGAGAGTGACAAGGCAGAATTCCCTTGTCAACCCGCCAGAATAATCAAAATACCTGGGTAAGTAATCTTAGTGAGGGATGGGTTTTCTGAGCTCTGTAATTCCCAAAGTATGCCTTCAATACAATGACTGCAATTCCAGATTTTGGACATCAGGGGAGAAAAAATAGGCACAGTTTTATAGAATTCCCTCATAGCATTAGAAATACCTTGTTAGTGTTCTTGTGATCTCTCCCCCACTTCAACTTCATTCATGGATTTATAACAGTGAAGACTGAATCAAAACTTAATTAAAATGAGTTTCCTTTGCTGGCAACTAAACATACTGGAAATACAACAGTATCAATTCCATCTCCACATTCTATTTTAATTCTGTTTATATGTGCTTTTCACAAGCCTTGATCAGGTTGGAACGGAAAATAGCCCTGGATGAAAGAATTTCAATGAAAGTTTTTGTTGTTGTTGTTTTCTATGTAGGAGAAAATTCATGGGCCACACTTCAGATCCAGTGAGAGCTTAAGTGAGAACATTTATTCCAACAAATTGAGGGTTTATGTATCTTTATCACAGTGGGTACAGAGAAACAACAGACAGCCTATAATAATAATTGGCATGAAAAGGAAACTTTCTCCCACAATGTAAAAGATAGGTAGCTTTCCTCCTTAAGGCCAAAATTATGAAAGGAACCAGGTGTCAGGGCAGATGTTAGGAGGCTGAGGAGCATCAAAGCCTTTCTATTGCCTTGATTCATAGCTCACTAATTGTTTTTTGCCTCCTTATCAGTGATCTCTCTCAGCGCTATCCTCTCTGCTGTCTCTAAAAATAAGGGCAGTCATTCATACTATTTCCCATTTTTTCCTCTCCTCTCCTCTCCTCTCCTCTCCTCTCCTCTCCCCTCCCCTCCCCTCCCACCTCCCCCCCTCCCCCC
>WAAF01019152.1:0-65475 GCA_013400475.1 Tricholaema leucomelas | reverse complement strand
TCCCCACTCCTCTCCTCTCCTCCCCTCTCCTCTCCTCTCCTCTCCTCGCCTCTCCTCTCCTCTCCTCTCCTCTCCTCTCCTCTCCTCTCCTCTCCTCTCCTCTCCTCTCCTCTCCTCTCCTCTCTTTTCTTTCCAAGTGTAACTCAACTGCCATGGCCACTAAACTATATCCTGAAATGACACATCTATAGGCTTCTTGAAGAACCTCCAGGGACAGTGACTCCACTTCTTCCCTCAGCAGCCCACTCCAATGACTCACAACTGTTTCAGTAAAGAAATGTTTCCTAATATCCAATCTAAACCTCCCCTGGCACAATTTCAGCCCATTTCCTCTCATCCTACCACTAGTTTCTTGGGAGAAGAGACCAAAACCCACCTCACTACAATCTCTTTTCAGGTACCTGTAGAGAGCAATAAGATCTCCCCTTAGCCTTCTTTTCTCCAGACTAAACAACCCCAGCTCTGTCAGCCACTCTTCATTCAACATGCCCTCCAAACCCCTCACCAACCTCGCTTCTCTCCTTTGGACATACTCCATTGAACACAGTACTCATATTTACTTTCAAATATTTTTTTGAAGGAATAGTGAGTAAATGTAGCAAACAGTGGGGAACACAGATTTGGGAAAAGATGGGCTGCAATGGGGATATAAGGAGAATATTTAAAGAAAATCTTCTATTAGATTTTTTTTCTCAGTCTATGCATATACTACACACTATACAGTCAGTAATTTGAGGAAAATTATTCTGGAAGGAGAAGGCACGTCTTTGAAAGCTGAATAGTTTTGAACAACCGTACACTTGGTAAAATGAAAAAGAATGGAGTTAGCTGACAGAAAAAGTATGAAGCGGGTAGTTGGAGAGAACAAAAAAAGAATGGCTTGGGGACAGGGATGCCAGAGTGTTATTGCTGTTGTGATGAGAGTGAGAAGTGAGTGATGCGTGATCTTACAAAGATTTCCTGTTAATTCTAGCTTCAATGTCATCTTTCTTCTTTTTTTCTTTTTTTTTTTTTTTTCCCCTAAGTACAGACACTCTCAGCATGTGCCTGCTGAATAATTATGCTTTACATAAGATGATTCTGTAACAGCTATTTTTGGAGAAGTTTCAAAATCAGGATACTAAAAATTTTTAAATTAGTGGTAATTACTTATTCAAAATATAAAAAAAGCACTACATGACTGCATGGAAAACAACGTTTTCCCACTTGCTGCTTAGGACTGGTCTGTGAATTGCAATAATAATAGATGCTTTTAAACTTACCCTTTTTAAGCCAAATTTAATTTCACACTCTTGCCATAAGTTTTCTCATCTGATTTGTTTTTTCACATGGGCACAGTTTTTGTTGAGCTCTCACTAGCCTTGCAGAAGTAGGTATCATCCTCCACCAAGTAGGAAAACAGGCAAAGGTGACATGAATCCTGCATAAAAGAGCAAGGAGGTCTTGACTAAACTTGGACATAAGAAAGAAAAGCATACAAGAGGTGGAAATAGGAGCAGGTGACTCCAGAGTATTATCGAGATGCAGTCCCGCTTTACATGAATAGGGCTAGGAAAGTTCAGGTTGACCTGAAGTTGCAACAGGAAGCAGCAGGTGTAAAGGGAAAAAAAGAAAGGCCTTTACAAATACATAAATAGCAAATGAAAGACTAGGGAAAATGTGGGCCCATTGTCAAATGTGCAGGCCAGGCAGTAACAAAGGGCATAAAAAAGGCTAACATGCTCAACAACTTTTTTGACTCAATCTTTATGATTACAAATAGCCTTTGGGGACTCCAAAGCCTTGAGCAAGGCAGACTTAGCCTTCATAAAGGAAGGTGAGATTGGGGAACAGTAAAAAAAAAACTGGACATAAATAAATTCAGGGATGCACATATAAATTCAAGGATGCATCAGCGTGAGATACATAGGCAGATGCTGAAGGAGCTGACTGACTTCATTACAAGGCTAACTTTGATAAACTTTAAAGAATCATGGCGACTGGCAAAGGTGTCCAAGGACGGGAAGAAAGCAAGTATCACTCTTAGCTTCAGAAAGAGCAAAAATAAAAGAACAGAGAACTACAGGCTGGTCTGCCTCACCTTGATCTCTGGGAAGGCAATGAAAAAACTAATGCAGGAGACCATTTCCAGTCCATTACCCACATGAACAGTAAGAATGTGATTGCAAGTAGTTAGAAGTGAATTACAAGGAGGAAATTATTTTTAACGAAATAGCCTTTCATAATGGGGTGACCAGCTTTGTGGATGAGGGGAGACTTCTGACATTAATAAAATTTCTGCTAGCATCCCATAACATTTTCATAGGCATCATGACAAACAGTGCATTAGATTAACAGAAAGTGAGGTTGACTAAAAATAGTCTGAACATTCAGGCGTGGAAGGTGGTGATTAGCGCACAGAAGTCTGTGGTATGCTGGGGGTGTAACTCAGTTATTGGGACCAACACTGTTTCACATCTTCATTAATGTCCAGGACAACGACTGAGGTCACTTTCAGCAAGTTTGCAATTGATAGAAAATTGAGAGCAATCATTGATTTAACAGGTGAGTGATAACATTCAGAGGGATGTTAACAGATTGGAGAAAGAGACAAAAAAGAACCTCATGAAGTTAAAAAAAGGAAAGTGCAATATTCTGCTCAAAGGCAGGGAGAATTCCAAGCAAAGGTACATACTAGCAGCTGACAAGGACTGGAAAGCAGCCTGAAACCTCAGTGCGCAACAAACAGACCATGCACTAGCTATATTCCCATGCTGTAATGAAGGCAAACAGCCTTCTATACTGCATTATGAAGATGGTTGCCAGTAGGAAGAGAGAGGCAATTCTTCCCCTCTGCTTTGCACTGGGGAGACACTTCTGGAGCTCTGTGTCCAGTACTGAGATCCCTAGAACAAGGACACATGGACACACTGGAGTGAGACCAGCGAAGTGCCACAAATATGATTAAATGAGAGGATTATTGGACAAGAGCCTGAGTGTTCAGCCTGTGGAAAAGAAGGCTGATGGGGATCTTATTCATATGTATAAGTATTTGATGGAGCAGGGAAATAAATAAGACTAAGACAGAAGACAGACTCATCTCAGCTGTGCATACCAACAGGAGAGGGAGGAACAGGCAGAACAAAAGAAATAGAAAGCCCAACCAAATAAACTATAAAATTCAATCCAAACACAGCAAAACAACTTTTTTTTTTAACTGTGAGACTGGTTAGACACCAGAACAGGTTGCCCACGGGGTTTGTGGTCTATGTTATTGTGTTATTGTCATGATTCCAAATCTGATTGGACAGGGCCTTAAGCTACCTGCTCTGACAACCCTGCTGTCAGCGCAGAGTGGTAGGCTAGAGGATCTCCCAAGGGTCCCTCCAGCATTAACCACTATGTGTGCACTTATGTGAAACTGCAAGATTGTAATTGGAGATTGAGAGTTTACATGGATTAGACCAGCTTCATCCATCAGCTTAGCCACATTCATTTTCATTACCTATCTGCATCACATATACCAACAGAATATAATGAAATGGAGATCTCAGATCATTAATAATGCAAGTTCATATTTATTTATTCTCAAGTGATAACAAAAAATAGAAAATAAACTCTGGCAAATGACACATGGAATTAAAGTAGAGAATACATTTTACTCCGTGAAGTGAATAGGAGCTTGGTTTTTTTGTTTCAAAACAGACGTGTACAATGACAGCGAATAATGTCAGATTCCCCAGATCTTCATGGAACACACAAAGATGAAGATTCATGATAGAGTAGCAGCTTGTGCATGAATTTTATTTCCTGTCTTGCTGAAATTGAAATATTACTGCCAATTGTCTTTTGTTGTTGTCGTTGTTGTTATTATTATTTTTATTATTATTAATTTGGGGGGGGTAATTACTTTATGTGTAGTAGCTTTAATTGTAGCAATTACAATGTACTTTTTTTTTTTTTTTCCTCTTTACAAAAAACTACAGCTGAGAGTGTGGAAAGACATTTAAAAATATATTAAATTAAGGGTAACTTCCATTAATGGCATATTTAGTTTATGCTCTCACTAAATAAAGAGACAGCAAGACGAGTTTAATTTTTGAGCTTACTACGCAGATTTGAGAAGAAAAATAGCATGACCACTTGAAGGAATTTTACAAAGCACCAAATTAATCTGGCTAGGCTAGGAGCTCATTTGTTCTTCATAATTTTTCATGTTGTAATTCCCACTGCCTTGATGTGTTACTTAATGAAAGGTAGGCAAGTGACAACAAAAGCTTAGAGAGTAACCAAAAAATACATAAGTAAATGAACTCCTGACATCTGTGCTATATTTTATGTCTTTCTTAGGCCCTTACTCTGTGTTGGTGAAGCTAACCAGCTTGCTGTACTGTTGCATCTTCTATTCATTCATCACAGTGTTTGTGTACCGAGGAAAAAGAAAATGAAACTCAAAGTAATTTACATTTCCAAAGAGATTCATGACATCTTTCTACAAATACATTGCATGCCCAGTCTCTCCCAGTTTTGCAAGCTGTAGTACCCCATAAACTGCTTCATCCTCTTGGAAGGCAAGAAATGACAAAGGAACTTGGCAGCTTGCCTTCTTGCCCCATGCTCCATCTTCATAAAGCAAATGCTATTAGTGCCTAGTAAGGCCCAGCTGAAAAGAGGTGCTCCATCTCTGCTACTGAAGCAAAATTTCACGGTGAGGTAATAAATCATTGTTCTGAGACAGAACACAATGGCATGGACATAGCTTTTTATAAGGGATTTTTATGAATGCCATCTACCCAGGAAATGGGTGTTCCAGTGTCCTAAAAGTCATGCCACCTGTTTCTGACTCTTTCCAGAAAATCCGTTTCAAAATACCCTCAGTCAACTACATGAGCACACAGATTCTGGGCATGCAACTGAGATTAAGGCATGCCAGCTGTATCAGCCAAGTTGAAAGAGGAAAACACTTTTTAAAAAGGATAAATACATAAGGCATTTGTGTGTCCTTCAGATGAATAGCTGTAGCAGTCCTAGCACTGTTGAAGGACCCTGTTTCGGATACCATTAGCATGCTAAACAGCTGCATATTTAAACTGCATCTATCTACCCTTCTAAGTACGTTTCTTCCCTTCAGCCAGCGTGTAGCATATTTAACAGTCTTTCACAGATCATGAGGTAGTCCAAAGTGATATACAGCAGGTATTTTACAAAACACTGATTTGCAGCTCAGTATCATTTCCCAGCACATCACATCACATCACATATTAATATAACACAAGATAGATGCTGACTGCATGCGTTTTAAGAAGAATATTGCTATAAAGAGAAAAAAAAGGCAGAAGTATGTGTTTGGTTGAGTTTATATTGGTAACAAAAGGCTTTACTGCACTAGAATACAGACCTTCACTATGTCACAAATTTTCCCCTTTATGCTCCAGCAGGTGAGACATAGAATGTGAATTTATGTCTGGATAGTTGCTCAGGTAACTGATTTAGTTGGGGCAATTAATGACGCAGGAATTATAAAATATGTAGTTATTTTATTTCCAAAAAGCCCCTCCCACAAACTATATACAACCTAGTTAAATTTCAGTACTAATTCAGTCAGGAAAAACTTCACAAAGATGCTTATGGGCAATTCAGTAATTTAGAAGAATCAGAAAATTAGAAAGGTTTAGCCACAAATGGCTCTGCCCTACTTATAAATAGGCAGCCTGGAGTCCTAGGGAAAGTCTGTTCTACTCACAGCTCTGGAGTAAAATTCAGAGATAGTCCCTGGCTCCTTTGTGTCAGTGTTGGAATTGCTCAGCATTTTGATAACTATTGAGATTTTCAGATTTTCCCAGGCTTTTACAGGGCACTGGGAAAGAGGCAGACAACCTCTGACCTGCTCCTGGTTCCTCTTGGACTCCAGAAGTTTGAAGAGGTGCTGGCCGAATCTCTTCAGATGTGCAGAGAGCAAAATGTCGGTGGCACTTCTCACCACATTGTCAGGCACTTAATGTCTTCTCCTGGTAAACTTGAAGCACTTAAGTTTCTAGGTAGTTCAAGCCCAAAACATCAGGGCTAAGCTGCTCTGAAGCACAATGCAGAGCAGAACACAGAGCAGAGCAACATACACTTAGGCAGAGCAGTGAGGCAGAGACAGCACAACTGCTTGAAACTTAGCTCAATTTATACTATTTTCCCAAGTGTAATGGTTCCTTTGTCCACAGAGATTGACCAATCAAAATGGCATTTTCAAAACTGACCATATTAGGTGAAACCAGAGCTTGCTTACCCTTATTTGGGCAAGGCACTAAGAAGTAGCTGTAAAGGGCTGACCCTCCTGGGAGGTGGTGGTCTTGAACCTCCTGACACCTCCCCCAGGAGTGGGTCTGAACATGGCCCCAGGTGTAGTGGTTAGCCCACTCCCACTTAGAATAGAATAGAATCAATCAGCTTGGAAGAGACCTCCAAGATCATCCAGTCCAACCTAGCACCCAGCCCTATCCAGTCAACTAGACCATGGCACTAAGTGCCTCATCCAGTCTTTTCCTGAACACCCCCAGGGACGGTGACTCCACCACCTCCCTGGGCAGCCCATTCCAATGCCAATCACTCTCTCTGTGAAGAACTTCCTCCTAACATCCAGCCTATACTTCCCCCGGCACAACTTGAGGCTGTGTCCCCTTGTCCTGTTGCTGGTTGCCTGGGAGAAGAGACCAACCCCCACCTGGCTACAGCCTCCCTTCAGGTAGTTGTAAACAGCAATGAGGTCTGCCCTGAGCCTCCTCTTCTCCAGGCTAAACAACCCCAGCTCCCTCAGCCTCTCCTCATAGGGTTTGTGTTCCAGGCCCCTCACCAGCTTTGTTGCCCTTCTCTGGACACGTTCCAGCACCTCAACATCTCTCTTGAATTGAGAAGCTCAGAACTGCACACAGTACTCAAGGTGTGGCCTGACCAGTGTTGAGTACAGGGGAAGAATAACCTCCCTCGTACTACTGGCCACACTGTTCCTGATACAGGCCAGGATGCCATTGGCTCCCCTGGCCACCTGGCCACACTGCTGGCTCATCTTCAGCCTACTATCCACCAGTCCCCTCAGGTCCCTTTCCTCCAGGCTGCTCTCCAGCCACTCTGTCCCCAGCCTGTAGCATTGCTTGGGGTTGTTGTGGCCAAAGTGCAGAACCCTGCACTTGGTCTTGTTAAATCTTATCCCATTGGCCTCTGCCCACCCATTCAGCCTATCCAGGTCCCTCAGCAGGGCTCTCCTACCTTCCAACAGATCAACACCTGCTCCTAGCTTGGTGTCACTTCCTGTCTAGCCCCCTATAAATAACAGAGGAACTTCCTCTCTCCCTCCCCCCCACTTTTGATCTTCCTTTGGAGAAGACCTATTATCATCAAGCTTTCAAACTGGAAGTTATGAATGTAGATGTAAAACAGTTATAAACTACAACCTGGGAAAACTTTGGATTTTGGCTGTGAAACAAGTACAAGATAAGGCTGTGTTTCAGTAAGTGGAATTTGTTCCTAACTGTCTGTTTCACTTCTTGAATTAATATTAGAGTCTTCCTTAGAGTGACTTTTGAGTCTTAAAAAATTCTCCTTCAAGAAAACAGCCAAAGCAACAAACAGATGAAATTGGCCCTGATCGACATGAGTGATATCCAAAGGCACTGTTCTGGGTTGTAGCAGCAGGAGCACCTGACAATGTCTCTTCTTTAAGCACACTGTAGATTAAGTTGTGCAGATACTAGAGTTGTAAAGATTAAAAAAAATGCCTTCTATCACCACTTAAAATATACAAGGAGGGAGAGAATGAAGGAGAAGAGAAACACATTATTTTTAACTACTTTGTCTTGAAAATGAATTATTGTTGTTATTAAGAAAATTAATCTTGCTGACCAAATACCATTAACTCTTTACAAATTGTCATTTTAGAATATTGTTTGAGGGAAACAGTTTTATAGGGGATAACTTTCTGTACTGTTCAAAGGAACGATCCAGGAGATCTCAGTTTTCTTTAAAGTCCATTTTACTATGACAAATGAAGGCTGAACCTACTCAATTTTCACCATTCAAATATTATTACAAGTTTTTCATTAAATATTTCTTACCATACATTTAACTTCAAATCGATCGTTCATTTCTGTTCACAGCACCCCTAAAAGAGCTCCTCCAGTCCCCTGCTATGACATAGAATCATAGAATAGTTTAGGTTGGAAGGGACCTCAAAGATCATCCAGTTCCAACCTCCAGCTGTAAGCAGGGGCACCTCCCACTAGAACAGGTTGCTAAAGGGCTCATCTAGTCCGGCCTTGAACACCTCCAGGGAGGGAGCATCCACAACCTCCCTGGGCAACCTGTTACAGTGTTTTGTCATCCTCACTGTAAAGAACTCTTTCCTAACATCTGGTTTGAGTCTCCCCTCTTCCAGTTTAAACCCATTACTCCTCATCCTGACATTACAAGACCTTGTAAATAGTCCCTCCCCAGCCTTCCTGTAGGCCCCCTTCAGATACTGGAAGGCTATTTATAGGACATACCGGGTATGTCACGTTCTGGGTTAGGTAAGGGTGGCCCGTCTACCCACTTTTCGTCATAGCCACGTGGTAGAAGGCACTACCGATTAGATGGCAGTCATCGGTATATAATGCGGCATGATACATAATCATTACAAGATTTTTACCCCACTGCCCGCCTGTTGTCACGGCCACAATCTGGAGAGACAGCCAAGACTTCCGCTGCGTGATCCCACCGAGGGACATGCCTAGACCTCCAGCGGTGTAAACCCTCCAGTACACCGCTGGTAGCCATGTGTCATGTGGGAAAAATTCGGGGTCGTCAGGACGGAGTTTACACCGTCAAATGTGGCAGGCAAAAGCGGCATCAACACTCCCCTCTGCAGCTTCCTAAGGACTCGACCACATTGGCAGACAGATTTCCGGGGGCCTGATGAGCCCGTTTGGAGCACCTGATCTCCCAGCGGTGATCAATATGTCCAAAGTTACCAGAGAAAGAGAGCATATGTAGCACGTGATGTCCTGGATGTCACACGCCACGTGAGGGCTGAGACGATGGTCAAGGCAAACCCCCTCCAGTAAGCCTCAACTTTGCCCAATATTTTACTCCTGTGGGCAAGAAGGGACCAGATGGAAGGCCCAGTTTGGGAACCAAGTTTAGTTTTGAATCAGGATCTTGTAACGATTGCTTTTTCTCATGACGCTGTCTCTCTGTGCCAATCAGGTGCCCAACTATACCTTCCCATGGGCAGGGACCAAGGCATGTCCACTTCATGCCAAAAAATTGGTTCATCAATAGGATACTATCGATGGGTCAGTGGGGCCCACGATAGGGTAGGAGCAAGCATGACTCCTGCTGGAGCACGGATCAGCTCAGTTACCCGTTTGGGCATCTGACGGGACCAGTTGGGAGGTGTGATCCCTGTGTGGACCCCAGATGTAACTATAGCCCACTCTCTATCTACTAGAGAGTCAGAGTTATTCCCGCCTCAAATACTTTTCTTCTCTAGCAGAAGGGCCTCAACTCTTGTAGCCTGGCCCCTTAGCAGAAGTGCTCTAGCCCTCTGATCATCTTCATGGCCCTCCTCTGGATTCACTCTAACAGTTCGATGCCCTTCTTGAGTTGGGGGCTCCAAAGTTGTACACAGTACTCCAGGTGGGGTTTGACAAGAACAGAGTAAAGGGGGAGAATCAACTCCCATGCCCTGCTGACCACACTTCTCTTGGTGCAGCTCAGGACACAATTGCGTCTGGGCTGCATGTGCACATTGCTGGCTCATGCCGAGCTTTTCATTAACCCAGACCCCCAGGTCCTTTTCCTCAGGGCTGCTCTCCAGCCATTTGCCACCCAGCCTATATCTGTGCTTGGGATTGCTCCAACCCAGATGCAGGACCTCACACTTGGCGTTTGTTGAATGTCATGAGGTTGGCCTGGGCTCACCTCTCCAACCTGTCCAGGTCCCTCTGGATGGCATCCCTGCCCTCTAGCAAGTTGACTGTGCCACACAGCTTGGTGTCATCTGCAAACTTGCTGAGGGTACACTCAATTCCTCTGTCCATATCACTGACAAAGATGCTAAACAGCACTGGTGCCAGCACTGACCCCTGAGGGACACCACTTGTCACTGGTCTCCAGGTAAACATTGTACCGTTGATCACCACTCTCTGCACGCATTCATCCAGCCAACTCCTTGTTCAGTGAGTGCTCCACCCATCAATCCATGTTTTTCCAATTTGGTGACCAGGATATCACGTGGGACAGAGTCAAACGCCCTTCCTGTCAGATGCCCTAGAAGAGGTCTCAATTGTTCGTTCAGCCCTGGTCACTGGATCCTCAATGGAAACCATAGAATAGCTTAGAGCATATTTCAGTTATGAAATTCAGTGTACTGCAAAGTTCAGTAATAATGTAGAGGTAGACATCCAGTCTCATTTTGGCAATTATTATGGGTAATTCTCTCATAAGAGGAATGATATTGTTTAAATGAAGACTACATAGTGACATTTTTGTCATTCACAGAGGTTTCATACTTTGCTAAACTAAATGAATGTATGGGAACCAAGCGGATTGAGGGGTAGGATGATGACATATCACAATGTACTTCTAACTTGTGAATTGAAAGGGAAGACTTGAATCTTGGACTTTATATTCAGAATCTCAAGCCTTGCTTACCATGCAGGAAGAAAGCTGTCATGCAAAAAAAAATAATGTTTAAACGAAAGTGAATCTGTGGAACACTTATCTAAGGCAATGCATAAATAATGGGAAACAGGCTGGGAAATAGGCCAGAAACAGACCAGCTTGTTCCTGCAGACATGAGCAGAAGAATAGGAAAAAAAAGGTCATATATGCAGAAGAAAACTGCAACTAAGAGGAAGACCCTCCTAGCACACTGCTAGAGGGCACTGATAATAGAATAGAATCAATCAGGTTGGAAGAGACCTCCAATATCCATGCCTCAGTTTACCAGGGAGAGGCATTAAGTGTCTTCACACAGTAGGCAAGATTCATTGCTGAAAGCTGCCCAAATCGGCCAATCTTAGTGTGAAAACCCCCTCTGGCAGGTAATGACAGCCTGGACCATGCCAAAGGCATTTACCTACAAGGGCTAAGACCAGGAGAGCCACACGCCTTCTGCCCAAGAGATCTCACCACAGTTAATGTGGTGCCCTGGAAAGGACTAAGATTAGGGAGACCATGCCAGCCCAAACACCCTGCCAGAGTCCTAGAGAAACTCCAAAAGCCTCCAGTGGGTACCATATTACTGACAGCATCCCTCCAAGTGTTTTGGGTACTGTTTGGGACTGTAATGCAGCCCCAGAAATCCAGAGATACTATTGTGTGAGTAAATATTCTAAAAAGCCTCTTTGTAATTAAAGCTTTTGCTTCAGTTTGGTTTTGTCATGTAACTGATTGAGTCTTCTGCTTCAGCAGAAAAGAGACTCTCGAGTTCCCCTACAGGGCAAGCAGCACATTGCACTACAAGAATGTCTCTACAAAAGCTCAAATTAATGTTTGTATTTTGCTAGGTTGGCTTGCCTGTTTAAATTTCCTGTTCCAATTTCCTGTTCCCTGTGTAAATATCCACAACTGTGTGTTCGAACCTTATAAATAAGTTTTCTGGAAAGATTTAATATTAACAAATAATTTTCATAATGTAATATTTTTTCTCCTAGTTATTGATACTAATTTAATCATACATAATTCAATATTATTATCACATCCAAAAAAACCCCCTGTCTGTCTAGTGCTGTTTCTAGCACTGTACATAAATTATTAAACAATACCTACTTAACAGTCTTAGCTGTTGAGGAATTTGTTGTGTTTTCTTTTGTTTCTTAGTATCGTTTGCCTTTGTAAACTCACTCCTTTTATATATATTTTTCCTATTTTTTTGCCCCTTAGCCATCCTTACTTTCCAAGAGAGCACTAAGAGCCAGCTATGGCTTAATGGTTGGTCCTGTGAATCCCACAGTTCACGTCTTAACTTCAATAGAATTACTGTTCCTTAAGCTGTTAATAGCCAGGAACTGAGGTTATGGTGGTAATGAGGATGTACTAGGCTTAGGGAATGAATTGCTGTGAATCCACTGACAGCTAAGACTGTTTTCTCTCATGACTCATTCCACATCACTTAACAAGCAGTAGAATAATGACTGCCTTTTGCAGAGCAGGGCATGCCAAATGAAGTTTATTTTTCCATGACCCAGAACATCATCTCTAGGACATCACTACTCATTGCTCATTTCTGAGCATGTACACATTGTAAGGACAATATGGGATGATGAGCTGTCCCTCTTTTCTTTTTCTTTAACTCTCCAGTTACTTACAACATATCTCTCTTCTCTGTCCCTCTGTCAAAGATGGCTGTATGATTATCCCAAATATTCAAAGCTGCACAAGCTATTTGTTTGAAATTAATTTCCTTTGGATTAGACAGGAAAAGTTTGTAAACTTCAATGTTTTTCAGATAAGAGATTATGAAAGTAAGCCAGACAGTTGCAGAGTGCTATAATGCCTCTCCCTTGGCCTGCTTTCCTCCAGACTTAATAGCCACCTTTCCCTCAGATGTTCCTCATAAGACTTGTTCTCTAGGCCCTTGACTAGCTTAGATGCTTGTCTCTGGATCCTCTCCAGCACGTCAATGTGTTTCTTGTATTGAGGTGCCCAAAGCTGAACACCACACTTGAGATGTGGCCTCATCAGTACAGAGTCCAGAGAGACACCTGAGCACACTGCTGACTCATATTCACCCACTTGTCGATCCAGGTCCCTTTCTATTGGACAGGTCTCCAGCCACCTTGCCTCAAGCCAGTAGCATTGCATGGGGTTATTGTGGCCCACGTGCAGGAGCCAGCACTTGGCCTTGTTGAATCTCCTTGGCCCATTGATCCAGCCTGTCCATGGACCTCTAAATAACATCTCTACCCTCAAGAAGATCAACACTCCCAACCAACATTTCACTGCTCTCTCTTCCTTATGATTGCATATTAAACAAAACCATGACTGTGAAAATAATTAATTTATCTAGAAATCCTGTATGGGACCTCTGGCCAGAAAGCAGCTTGAAAGTTTGTAGTAGGGAGAGATGTCCTGGGCTACTCTCCTAGTATAGCTGGTGTATCTCAGGGCATTTATGCTGTTCCTGGTTCATCCATTGCAGCTCCACCTGGCCCACACCCTAGTCACACTATAATCCATATATGACTACCAGGTGTGCTATCTCGGTGGGCAGAGCCAGCAGATCAGGCAGGCCCTTCACAATGATTTTACCTCTGCTGAGACAATTCTCAGTTCTCAATGTAATCACCACATTACCAGGTGATTTACATGTTTAAGAGAGGATTCTGCCAACCAGGAGAGTAATTGGAAATGTCACTCTGCAAAGGTCTGGCAGATATCTGAATGACCATTTTTGTGGTGTATTTCTTCTCATGCTGATGACCTAAAGGCAAGGGGTATTACAAAACTTTTAACATTTTGCTTTGGTGTATATTCAGTGAATCTCACAAGCTTGCATTCTTAAACAAATAAATTACTCAGCTCCTTTGCTCTTTAACCGAATCTTTTACACTGAGAAACAAAAATATTTGATCTCATATGAAATTACAGTCTTAAAAAAAACCCACCAAAACCAAACAAAAAAGTCACATGAACCCACATCACCTTTTTTATGTCTCAAAGATAATGCAGCAACTGAAGTAAGCCACTTCTGATCCTTTAAGCCTGAATATTTCATTATAAAGATTCTTCTGGAACCATGAATTAATGTTAATTCTCTTCTGCATAGAGTCACTATTTCAGAACTGTTGAACCATAGAGGACATCACATGTCTGCTTGCTTCAGCTGCAAGTTTGATTCAGTGTTTCATGGCAGTGTAACCTGTAGACTATACCTGTTTACCTCAGCCAGCATTGTTGGTGACTTGAGAATTTAGGAAATTGTAACATAATCAGAAATGTTTGCAGCTTTTATTAGCCAACTGGTGGGGCTGATGAATTTGTTTGTGATGTTTTGGATTTTAAATTTCTTGTGTATTGCAAAGCAGGGCACTTTGACTGTAGAAAGCTCTAGAAAGTATTTCTGAAATGAGGCCTCTGAGCAAACACTATTATTTTCTTGGTGTGTTTACTTCAAAAGTTACATGTGGTGAAGTAGGGAAAACTATTGATAGGATGCATTGAAAGGGCCTGGCATTTACCAGCATGCTGACAGATTGTCACCTTTCCAAAATGCCTCTAAAGGATAGACTTTGTCATTGTTGTTGCTGCACTATTCAAATTATTATTCCTCTAGCATAAGCAGGATGAACAAACATTTTCCTCTTTCAATGAAAATGATAAGAGCAGATTAACACTTGCCTAGAAACACCACAACATTTCTTACCTCTTTGTGTAAAGTAACTTCCCTTCAACAGTTTGAAAGACTCAGGTTGGGCTTTCACAAACATAAGGCTTCCAAAGCCAAAGATAGGACAAATGTGGTCTATAAAGGAACATACAATTTAATCGAAGGAAGACATGCAATCTTGAGGACTTAACTACAAATTACTAACGCAGTGGTAAAAATAAATTTGTTTTGTTGATAATATTCTTCATTAGGATTCTGATGTTTCCTACCTGTAAAGGTACAGCCAGCAGCCAAAGAGTAGCTTTTAGGTTACATTAAGTAGGGGGTCACACCCAAACTGGTACAAAGGATTCAAATGATGGAAAGAAACAGTTTCAAAATAATTGTCATCACAATATTGTCATATTATTTGTAAGTGGTACCTCTTTTATCTGGTGCTTTTATTTCCTATACTTGATTATTCATTTTTTTTCCAAAAGGTGGTTTTAAAATACTGCATCCTTGTTTTTCTGAATGGGTTGGCTAATCAACAGGCCGCAATGACTACCGAGGGAAAGACAGAGCAAGCATCATTTCAGGTCCAGCTATCCTGCAAGCATGTATTGGTACTCTCTTCTTTGATCCTATTTCCATTAATTTTAATTTTAATTTTGTTTATAACACAAGATAAGCTGCATGCAAGGAAAACCAATGTGTATCACACCTTAAAGACAAATAAATTAGTAATCAGGCAATTCATTAAGAGTAAATATAATATGGCTACAGTGTCACTGAAAGGTGTGAGATCATAAGCCAAATCACTCTGAAATGTGCTACCTGGAAAGTGTTATGATAGTAACCTTATATGTAAAATGAAATGCAGCAGTCAGACTTGCCTGTGAGTTTATGAGATCTTATAGATAGAAATATGAGATCAGCAGCAGTTGGTAAAAGCTTCATGTCTGTCACAACCTCTATTTCACACTTTACTGTGTTTCCATATATAGAAAGCAGTTAACAATAACCAATTTAAAGGACTAAAAATCTGACACTTTCATTTTTGGTCCCTAGCTAGTTCTGGTGCTAGGAAAACCAGGCCTGGAATATCACGTATTTCATCTGCAAATCACAGTATCACCAAGGTTGGAAGAGACCTCACAGATCATCAAGTCCAACCCTTTACCACAGAGCTCAAGGCTAGACCATGGCACCAAGTGCCACGTCCAACCTTGCCTTGAACAGCCCCAGGGACGGCGACTCCACCACCTCCCTGGGCAGCCCATTCCAGTGTCCAATGACTCTCTCAGTGAAGAATTTTCTCCTCACCTCGAGCCTAAAATGATATGAGGTTAAATATAAAAATCTACCATGACAACTTTTAAATATCATAAGATCAGGTCTTCATTGTCTGACACAAGACAATGAAAGTTAAGCACTTTCCTTTAAGATTTCTACACATTAAGTGAAATAAGAATCTGTTCCTTGCCACACAATTGGTATTATACAGAATCACAGAATGGTAGGGCTTGCAAGGGACCTCTGAGCATCGCCTCATCCAAGGCAGGTTTTCAACATTTCCAGAGAGGGAGACTCTACTACCTCTATGGACAGTTTGTTCTAGTTCTCTGTCACCCTTCCTGTGTTTCAGTTTGTGTCCATTGCTCCTTGTTCTGTCACATGGCACCACTGAAAAAAGGCTCTTGAACTGTACCCCTTAGATATTGATAAGCATTTATAAGATTCTCTCTCAGTCTTCTCATTCCAGGTGACAGTAAGACAGGTCTTTCAACCTGTCCTTGTAAGGCTGATGGTCCAGTCCCCTAATCACTTTTGTAGCCATCTATGAAACTCCATACAGTAATTTTATGTCTCTCTTGAACTGGAGAGCCCAGAACTGGACATGTACAACCAATGTGGCACCAATAAGGCAGAACAGAGAGGGAAGGAGAGAGTCCCTTTACCTGCTGATCACACTCTTCTTAATGCACACTAGGTGTGCTAGTTTGAGCCTAGCTGGGATGTTTTGGTGAGAAGAACTAGACAATAGGCTGGGAAATGAAAGCAATGATGTTGTCTACTTCGCGCTCAGTCTTGCTGAGATGTGTAAAGAAGAAAAAACAAAACAAAAGATAAAGTCACGTTGCTCTGCACTTCACTTGGGCACTTCGTGCTGGGCTGTGCTCTCGGCTCTTTGCCTGTTGGGGAGCTGAGGCTGCTGGCTGAACTCCATCTTGCTTTCTAACCTCACCCTCCATTTGCTTTGCTGATTCACCTTGCTTTTTAACCCTCTTGGCCGAACCTCCATTCTTCCTTGGGACTGGGGTAAGATTGAGAGGGGTAGGGGGAAGGTGAGGGGGTGGTTGAGAGTCCCTCCTGGGGACTCAGTTTTCTGGGAGGGGAGTTGTGTCTGTATTACCTTTTTACCTTGTATATTTCTGTATATATCTGTATATGCTGTAAATATCTGCTTGTAAATTGTGCCAGCTGTAAATATAAGCTTCATTCAAATTTCCAGAGCTGACTGAGCCTAATCTGGGTGATTTCTAAAGTGTGGGGGGGCGGGGGACACCCAAACCCTCACACTAGGGTACCATTGGTATTCTTGGTTATGAAGGCTCATGGTTCATTTGTTTGCGATCAGGATTCCAAGGCCCTTCTCTGTAGAGTTGATCTCCAGCAGATCAACCCCTAACCTGTACTGACTCACAGAGTTATTTCTCACCAGGTGGAAGATTCTACTCTTGCTCTCAGTGAACTTCATGAGCTTCCTCTCTAACTCCCTACTGTGCCCAGGTCTCACTGAACAGCAGCACAGCCTTCTGGTGTGTCAGCTACATCTCCCAGTTCTGTATCACCACCAAAATTGCTAAGGGTGCACTCCATTTCTTCACCCAAGTCATTGATCAATGTGTTGAACAACACTGGACCTAGTACTGACCCTTGGGGAATATTGCTAGCAACAAATCTCCAAGCAGACCTTGGGCAGCTGTTCATAACCTTCTAAGCTGTCACTTAGTCATGCTCAATCCACCTCACTGTCCACTCATCTACAGTTTCTAAGCTGACCTACAAGAATGTTATGTGACACAGTGTCAAAGGCTTTACCAAAGTCAAGGAAGACAATATCTATTGCTCTTCTCTCACTTACCCAGCTAATTCCACCACCATAGAAGAGTATCAGGTTGGCCAAGTAGGATTT
Source organism: Tricholaema leucomelas (assembly GCA_013400475.1). Classification (NCBI taxonomy): domain Eukaryota; kingdom Metazoa; phylum Chordata; class Aves; order Piciformes; family Lybiidae; genus Tricholaema lacrymosa; species Tricholaema leucomelas. The sequence goes on along the minus strand of WAAF01019152.1, from coordinate 47,962 downwards.
CAGCTTGGTGAATTCATGCTGACTTCTCTTGATAATCTTCTCCTCCTTGTGCTTAGAGATGACCTCCAAAATGAGCTGATGCATCATCTTTCCAGGACTGGAAGTGAGGTTTACTGGCCTGTCATTTCTTAGGAGACTGGAGTGACACTGGCTTTCCTCCAGACCTCAGGAACCTCCTCTTGTTTTTCATGACCTTTAAAAAATAAGTGGAGAGTGGCTTTGTAATATTAACCAAGTCCCTCAACACTTGTGGGTGTATCCCACTGAGGCCTATGGATTTGTGAGTGTGCTTCTTGCCTAGATGATCTCTAACCTCCTTGACCATGGGAGAGTCTTCCTTCCTCCAGACTTTCTCTCTTACTTCCAGGGACTGGGTATCCCAAAGGTCAGCATTAGCAGTAAAGACATGCAAAGAAGCCATTCAGTAACTCCGCCTTCTCTGTATCCTCTGTCGTCAAGGCATCCACCTCACTCAGCAGCAGGCCCACATGGTCCCCAGCCTTCTTGTACTTTCTGATACAGTTGCGGAAGACTATCGTATTGTCTTTCACATCCTTTGCTAGATGTAATTCTAAGTGGCCTTAGCCTTCCTTGTTGCATCCTTATATACTCTGACAATATTCCTGTATTCCTCCCAAGTTGCCAGTCTCATTTTTCACATTTTTCCATTTCAGTTTTTTCAGAAGCTCCTCACTCATCTATATAGGTCTCCTGTTTACTGATAAGATAAAGATATGTGTGTTCATCTGTTGTTTTTCCAGTCACACTCAATTTTCCATGAATCAACCACAGAAATGTAGCCAGTTTCAGGGAATGCAAACATTTGTGAAGTTGTATCCTTTTGTTGTTAGTCACTTTATGAACTGTTTCTAAGCATTAGTGGTTGGAGCTAAATTACGTACTTCTCAGCCAGTGGCACTGAAGTTACAGGATGTTCTTATTATATCTTACCTTTGCAGTGCATTCTGCTTCTGGTTCTAACAATTACATCCATTTTAATTTACATGATTTCAGAGAAATGGTGATAGTGAAATATACCAAAACAGTATGATATTGTAATACTACCAGTCCAGAAATAGTAAATATTTCAGGGTAAAATCTGTTCTTGGGGAGATCTGACCAATTTCACAGCCAAAGAGCTTTGATAAGTATTTAGACTTCAGAGCACTTCATCTGAGCTAGCAATCTTTTTAATATCTACCCTTCAGTAATCTTTCTAAGTAATTCTGCTTTAACAAAAAGCTGTTTAAGCAGATCTAGTTAAGTAAAAAACCTCACTACATCACAAAAGACTAAAAGTTTGCAAAACTTCAGCAGTTTTCTACGGAATGGCAGGATGCTGAAGATCTCTCTCCTGCCTGCAAGATTATTCAGACATCTCACGCTAGGTGAAAAACTATAGACTGCGTTGGACTTCAGGTACAAGAGAGACCAAATTAATTGTCAGCAATCAGGTTGCTGGACTGCATTACTTTCAGTTCATTTTCTTATCAACTATAACAGAGATAATGGCTTTCATTACAGTAAAAATGGTAAGTTTTAGAACTGGTTTTAGAATCTATGGTGTGAAGAAACTATACAACTGTTCACATTTCCTTTTAGTATTTTACTTTGTGATATTCTTCCACTGAATTTGGAAATTGAACTTCTGTTCAGCTGAGTGCCATGTGCTCTATAGCCCAAACATGTGCAACCTCAGGATACAGCCCAAGGCAGAAAAAGTGTGATGGAGAACAGGAGTATCCCAGCAATTCTGAGACTTTCTGCTAACATGTACAGAACATTTAAGCACAAAGCCACTTTTTCAATATAGCCAAGGCAGAATACACAGTCAGGAAAACAGAAATACCAGAGACAATAAAATGTTGTAAAAGGAACATATGAAATGTAAAATTACTCCTATTGCATACGGTAACTAATTCATGCAAGATGATAGTTTTCCAAAACTAATATTGTTTATTAATTTTTATATTCAGAACTCTCCCTACCCCCAGTCACTGATTTTAATAATAACTATTTCTTCGCACAGTCATGGAAACATGCAGAGGAATCAACAGATCTACTAATAACTTGCAAAAATATAAACACTAATTGAAGTGGAAGAGAAGGTTCCTGAGGTCAAATACTGCTTGCAGTCAATAAACCACTTGCTCAATTGATGGCCTCAAGGAACCCCTTTCTGCTTATGGCAGAAGGCTGTGGTGAATTACATTAGGGTTTAAGTATTTACTCACAAAATTGTTTCCTTACTCGTGGCGCTAGCTACAGCTTCAAACAGTACCCAAAAAGTTTCAGGGAATTCTGTTACTTGTCAGCCACTGAGGCTTCTGATTCTTCCCAAGCTTCATGATGCTGGANAATATAAACACTAATTGAAGTGGAAGAGAAGGTTCCTGAGGTCAAATACTGCTTGCAGTCAATAAACCACTTGCTCAATTGATGGCCTCAAGGAACCCCTTTCTGCTTATGGCAGAAGGCTGTGGTGAATTACATTAGGGTTTAAGTATTTACTCACAAAATTGTTTCCTTACTCGTGGCGCTAGCTACAGCTTCAAACAGTACCCAAAAAGTTTCAGGGAATTCTGTTACTTGTCAGCCACTGAGGCTTCTGATTCTTCCCAAGCTTCATGATGCTGGAGAAAGGAGGCAGACAGTCTCTGACCTTATCTCTTGGCTCCTCTGGATGATCTGTGTATCTCCAGGACTTCCTGTCCTGGCAGGAGACTTTCAGATGTAGGCAAGATGTCTTGCAATGTGCAGTCTTAGCATGATGTCACACTGACTATGCAGGCTGATTGTGTGGAGGCATTTAGAGCCTGTTTTTGGTAAACTCAACACAGTGTAGTTTCCAGGCAGTGCAGTATACATTAAAGCAGAACACTGCCAGAAGCAGAGAGCAATGGCAGCAGGCAGCAGCAGGCAAGCAAGCATGAATACAAGGGCAGGGCACGGCAGAGCACGCTATTTTTACCTGCTGATCTCTTTTTATCAATGTGGCCTGCAACTAGAGGGTCTTTGGACACAGAATAACCAATCAGAATGGCAGTTAGGTAATCTTGACCACATTAGGTGGAACCATAGGCTTGCTTTACCCAAATTTGGGAAAAGCACAGGCCTTGCACAAGGCAGGAATAAGCTAAGCAGGTGTACCTCGTTTATCACAGGATGTTAACAAGTCTGGGCAGGCCAGAGTCCTTAGATTCAGTGGCTTCAGGTTCTTTGTCCTCTTTCCTGTGGTTGCTTCACCTCATAGCCGAAGGAGGGAAAGCGGAAAAACATGTCTACATGAGCCAGAACATGTATAAGCCTATTTTGGCCTGCTTAGTCCTACCACTACAATGGTCTGCACCAATTCATAATAATTAAACTGTGGAAGGTTATTTTCAATGTTAGATTTTCAATGTAAGGTTTTCTCAAATTCTTATGATGTGTCAAAAGTTAAATTAACACACAGGCTTCCTGCCTGGATAGTACATGTCAGAAACTTCTCTTTGTTAGTACTTGAACTTTAAGACCACCACAGCAGGCGCCTCCTGACTTAATTACAAATCCTCTTCACTTGCTCTTTTCTTTTTAATGAGCAAACAAGATTATTTAATTCCCTTTAATTCTCTTATAGAGCCATTCCCTCCAGTAAAAAGGCACAGAGATTGCTGAGCACTGAAAACCAGTGCTGAGTAACCCCCTCTATCTACTGTCCACATTTTTTCAAGTCTGTAAGGTAGGGTTCTTTTAGTCAATGAAATTGCAAATAAATGTATCTTGTATTATGTTGATTTATCTCATTTTTAAATCTCTTCACTATTTTCTCCAAACTTTCTTAAAATGGGTTTCAAATGTTAAAAGGGTGGGTACGAATTTTGAGTCACATTATTGATTCCTGAAAATTAATCCAGTGTTGTTTAGAAATATGGCCATTACTTGATTCAGTAATGTGCTAGTTTGAGCCTAGCTAGAATGTTCTGGTGAGAAGAATTAGACCATAGGCTGAGAAATGAAAACAATGGTGAGGTCTACTTCACTCACAGTCTTGCTGAGATGTGTAGAAAGGAAAAGCAAAACATTTAGATAAAAGTCACTTTGCTTGGGCACTTCGTGCTGGGCTGTGCTCTCGGCTCTTTGCCTGCTGGGGAGCTGAGGCTGCTGGCTGAACTCCATCTTGCTTTCTAACCTCACTCTCCATTTGCTTTGCTGATTCACCTTGCTTCTTAATCCCCTTGGCCGAACCTCCATTCTTCCTTGGGACTGGGGTAAACTTGAGAGGGGTAGAGGGAAGGTGAGGGGTGGTTGAGAGCCCCTCCTGGGGACTCAGTTTTCTGGGAGGGGAGTTGTGTCTGTATTACCTTTTTACCTTGTATATTTCTGTCTATAAGTGTAAATATCTGCTTGCAAATTGTGCCAGCTGTAAATATAAGCTTCATTCAAATTTCCAGAGCCAGCTGAGTCTAGTCTGGGTGATTTCTAAAGTGTGGGGGGCAGAGGAACACCCTAACCATCACAAGTAAGAATATGCCGGGCATAGAGCATCCCAAAAGATTCTTCCATTACATTTTATCTCCAGGAAATGTAGCATTCTGACAGTGTGATACAGGAAAGAAGTGTGAAAGCTGAGCCATGAATCTTACTCCACTCATATAAGTAAGTATGCTAACAAGTCCATGAAGGGCTCATCCTATTCAAGACAGTCTTAAAATGAAGAAGGACTGTAGGCTTTAGCAACAAGGACAACTCTGGAACCAGATGTTTCTGTCATCCTTTCTCCTTCCCATTTCAAGCTACAAGGTTTTATCCTTCAACCAGAAATACTGCCTTTCCCCCGGACCCTCAGTATATGCTAACTGCTGAATGCATTTGCTTCATGATAAAAAAATTGCATAGGCTTCTTCACAGCATTTCTGTCAAAGCAGAGAAGAGCAAGGATATATAAACCTACTTTGCAAATGAAGGGTTTCGACACATTTTCTTATGTTCTTATTTACTGGGAAATTACATATTCAACATGTCTGCATTTAGTTACATTTGGATTACTAAAATGGGGAGAGATACTTTAAATTTGTCAGACTAAGGATTTATCAGGACATTCTGAATTTAAAAGAAACAATTACGTCTCTGTTTTTTCCCCAATTTAGTTCCAACTACAAGGTGCACTGAACCCTTCTCTCAAGGTGATCAGTCAGGTTACTACACTAGAAGTGCTACAGTATGGCAATTCCTCTTCACTTTATGCGCAGAATGCGAAACAGCATTACCACTTAGGACCAGCATGTGAAAACATACTCATAGTTAAGTTCAGAACTGGTTAAAAGTGGTCACAGAAAAAGGTATGCTAAAGGTGTCCCCTCTAACCTTGCTTCTCTGAGGGCTCTTTTTTTTAACTACACCCAGTTCCATCAGATACAGCCAGACAGCTGACACTGTAATGCTGCAACCGCGTTTCTTTTCAGGGGTCATTTCTTGTAAACACAGGGCTATCAAACTGAAGAGGAATACGCAAACACTGAAAAAGCTATCACTAATTGCTATGGCAACTCTGAATATCTTGATGTTAAATTTAGACACTTTGGTTTATATTCCTCCTTTTCTCTGGAGGAAAAGCTCATGTTGATAGCATTTTATCTATTTAAACAGGCAGACAATCTTTTAAAGTACAATCTTTAAATGTGAATCACAGATGCAAACTGAAATACATTACATCAAATCTGAAATATATCAAAGTGTATAAATATGAAGTAAAAATATTTTGCAGATATGTTTTGCAGGTAGGATTAAACAGTATGATTTGGAGGGTAGACAGCCATTATCTTCAATTTATCTCACCAGGATTACAATGCTGTAGTTCCAAAACAGCAAACAGTAACTCTCTATGTGGAGAAGTAAAAGCTTGCAAAATATTATCAAACAACCAAAAGACTATCAAGCATTCACTTAAGTCACATAGAACACGTTCTTTGATGGCTTAGAGTTAAAAATAAATAAATAAATAAATTGTCAGGGGAAAGAGGGAAAAAATAAATCAAAGGGAAGATATCAAGACTGCCATTGAAGCTCCCACAGCTTAAATTAAGACCCTGAGTCATTGCAATATCTAAGAGAAAATGTAAAAATAATAGCGTTAGAAAACCCTATAAGCTTTTACGTAGCCTTCCTTGCTACTTTTAAGTGAATGCTGAAATGAAAACTGACAAAGCATCAAGGCATAAGGGGGTGAAGGGCACAAGTGCTGCTGCCACCTGTAACTGCTGTGTTCACAGAGGCTGTGAGATTACTAGAGGAAACGGCAGCCTTGCACTCACTGATTACTTTTCCCTGTACAATCACAGCCTGAGCTAGTCCCAGGAGAGACTCTCTCAAACTATCCCCTATCTCCCCCCACCCACTGAGTGAAAGGGGAAACACTGTATACTTAAATTTTTGACACTGGATTCTGGGAGAGGGTTTGAATACCCTTCTATAACTAGTACATGCTCCAAATGTCAAGAGTGTAAACTGGGTCAGAAGCAAACTCAAGTGTTTAACACCACTGAATTCAACAGAAATTAACTGTTTCACCCAGTCTAGTACCTGATTCAGGTTTCAATACCATATAGTTAACTTTCAGACTACTCCTCCCCTACTTGAATGTCTCTTAGTGGGGCCAAAGCATATATATGCCTTGATAGAAACAGAAGATGAACGTGAAAGACAACAAATGAGTTTCCTTGTATTTAAGTAGTCAGATACTAGTAGTATCTGACTACTTTCTCTCAAACCCAATCAGCAATCAAATGAAACTATATTTTTACTGATTTATAAAAACATTGCAAGAGCTACGAAAAAGCTGGGACATTACTACTGGCTCATGGCAGCAATGCTGAACACTTCATCAATTTTCATAATGAAAACCTATCAGAGTTTCTGGTTGCTGACAATGGCCCCAAACTAAGAAACAATGATATACTACACTGTACATGTGCAGTTTCTTCACTTTGCAAAGCACAGAAAATGTGTGGGAGATGAGGCAAAGATGGGACTCTTGACAAAGGAAGGGAGTAGTACTCATTAACAGATTTTTCCCTCTCTCCTCTCACATTGTCAGAGCTGTCAGCTCATCTCAGATTATGGAAATGCTTTCAATCTTCCTTTCAGCATTAGCCTGTCATTAGTTTTACACTTTGTTCTTTCACCATTGGCACTTAATTGCTGCAATTTTGTTCTACATTCTTTGATTAACTCATGCAGTGTCCTTTTTTCATATTGAAGGCAATGACTCCACATACATGGAGTTAACATAGGACTAAAATACCTCACCATACAAAAAATATTAGCCACATCATGGCTTCCACTTCACTACAGTAACTTCAGGAGTTAAAAATTTAATGTGAGCTAATGAATGGCAAATGTCTGTCATGTGAGGAAGTGAAGGATTAAAAACCAGATTTCATTGTATTTTGTCTGGACTTGGTTGTGGCTTCAGTCTAGTTTCCTGGAGTTTTCTGCTGTTTACTTCTCATTAGGCATCAGATGTCCCTTCCTACTTGCCAGTGCCAGTGGCCACCAGGATCAGGTGTTAGCTGTATAACAGTTACAAATATGGTCTGGGGGTGATACAGCTTGCTCATCTGCAGCCAACACAAGCAAAATGTTGGAGAGTTATAAACAAATATAATAACAAGGATAATGCCCCAATGACAGCTTTAGAACAAGTGTGTTCAAAGGTAGGGTCAGAGAAAGTTAGCATCCAGAGAAGGGTCATGAGAATTAATGGAGGACTGAAAGCCCTGCCATATGAGAAAAGCCTGAGAGAACAGGGTTTGTTCAGCTTTGAGAAGAGAAGGATGAGGGATGACCTTCTTAACACATACCAGTACTTAAAGGGTGGCTATGAGTATGACACAGACTTTGGTTGTACAAGGAGTCACATGTTAAATACAAGGGGCAATGAGTGCAGATTAATCCCATGGAGATTCCAGTCGGAATCCAGAAGAAATTTTTTCATGAGAACAGTTAGGCATTAGCACAATCTATGCAGAGAAGCAGTAGATTCCCCTACATAGGTCAGTTTTAAGACTCAGCTTGAAAAGGCGCTGGGCCACCTAATTTAAACTAGCCTTTCACCTTGAAAGGTTGGACCAGATGATCCCAGATTCTTGGGGTCCCTTCCATCGTGGCATTCTGTGATTCTGTGTGAAAAGTAGGGTGACACAATCTGAAGACAATTTTGTAAGACAACTGTGCTTAAATTTGGGGATTTTTCCTTTCCTGATCCATGAAAGCAAACACCCTCTTACTGGCACTGTTTACCTCTCTTCTTTTTCATGCAAAAGACATCAAAGGCAGAAGTCTATGAAGTGTTCACACGACCACATTAATTGTGCTCTTGAGCCTGATAGAAGACCACTTAAAGTATAACTGCACAGTACTAGAAGCAATGCTCTGTAAACACAGAGAACAGTTTTCTGGAACACATGTATTTTGCTACTGGATTCTTTATCTCTAAGCTTCTCAACTCCAAACCATTCAATTGCATGCTGAGTTGCAAGGGGACTTAGCTGCAGAACTCATTGACCTTATGAATTCCGCGGATGAAACCATGTTTCTTTCTTTGTAAATATATAAATAGCTGTCAGCCATTTTTTGGTTTCCTTTATTTGTTGTTTGGATTGGAAGTAACTGTAACAGAAATTTCTGTAATGTTCAAGTTCACATTTCTACAATGAGTGTTACCATATCTTGCAAGAGATTATGTGACATCATTTTATAGATAAAAGCATTACCTCTGTGTCTGGGTTCAAATTTAAATTCTCAGAGACTCTAATAAATTTGATAGAACCAATGACAATTAATTTAAAGTGCCCTTCCCTCTCACCCCCCTCTCCTTCCCCAAAGAAAGGAATTCAGAAGGAGAGAGGAAAGGTAAGCACACCCAAATAAAATCAATCTCACTCGATTTGGAAATTAAAAAAAAAAAAAAAGGAAAAGTTTAACAATAACTTAAAAGGGTATCAGAGGTAGGGAGGTTACAAAGGTGTAGGGAAGGAAGAATAACAAATACAAAAGGTATAAATACAACCTGAGTTTGTGATGGTGGTGACCACGTGTGTGGAGAGATGCAGGGGTGCAGAGAGAATTGCAGTGTGGTTCAGAGAGCAATCAAGAGAGCTGCAGAGTGGTCCAGAGAGAGACAGGAACAGGAAGTCCCCCTGCTTTTATGGGGCAGGAAGGGAGGAGTGGGCTAACTATCACCTGGTGGTGTTCAGACCCACCCCTGGGGAGGGGTCAAGGCCACCTGAGGTCAAGTGTTGAGTTCAAGGACACTCCTCCTGGAGTGTTAACCGTATACACTCTGCAAAGTCATCCTTGTGAGATCTTAAATTAGCATAGAATTCTGTTAATAGATAAAGCTAAATACAATATAAGGCAAAAGATTTTTTTGTTACTGGAGTGCACTGAAATCCACAAATTAATTTGGCAGCCTATCATTCATAGTACAGACAAAGGCCAAGAAGCAGAACGGACCTCAAGAGGCCTGCTGGACATCTGTCAAATAAGATAGGAAGGAAATAAAATGAAAATTCACTAATCAGCAATGGCAAGCAGAATCCACTTCAAACTTCTATATAAAATGCTTGCTTGAAAACAAAACAACGGAGTTTGGTAGTGGAATCTTACATTGATGATGAAACTGAGGTGATCTATATGGATTTAAGTGCAGCTCCTGAAGTACAGAAAAGCAGCATTCATTCTGAAGACTACAGAAGATGGTGGGCTGGTATGTTGTTGAGTTCATAACTGAAGTTTACATGAAGAACATAATGAAAAAGTATTATTGCATATTCTGTTATGGATTTGTCTAAGTTTCCAATTATTCTTGCCCTGTCTTTGAATTCTAGCATAGCTTCCAATGATTTTATAAAGCTTAGCACGTTAAAAATAAAGACATTGTCAAATGTTTCTTCAGACAATATCTATAATTGCCTTTGTCAAAAAGGTACACTTCATGTGAGTTACAATCTCTTCCATAAAACCTTAGGAAACTGCATTCTGCAAAATGAAGTATCAAACAGTCAGAGGCCACCAAAGCCAGACAGGTATCCTTCACAAAACATTACCATTTATTGAAACTGATTATAATGAAAATGGGATGATTTCTAAAGGGTCAATGGTGATAGTGATGATGATGATTAATGGCATACTATTTCTAGAGAAGACATCCTGATCTCATAGGTTTTAGCAGGTTGTCAAACTGCACTGCTTTGATTAAACTTTGAGGTGCAAATTGATTGTTCTCATGATTGAAAATATATCCAGTGACAAAGATTGTCACATTTGATTCCTTGGCATTTGTTCAAGAACAAATCCTGTGACTGGAGGAGCTTAGCACTAGCTTCTGCCAGCAAGGTCTTCTGAGCCATTTCAGCTCTGACAGCATGGACTGTAAGACCGTTCTTCCCAGATGTGGTATAGAGCACATTTGAACATGTTGTCCTGCTCAGACTGACCTGAAAGCTACAGTGCACAATCTTCCATTAATGTGTTCAAAGGCTTGACATTTCTCAGGGTTCCATCGGACACTGTTCTTCTTCCAGGTCTTCTGCTAGAAAGGACTCATGATCAGACTGTTGTCTGGGATATATATCCTCCAGAAACCCACAGTGGCCAAGAAATCCTGTGTTTGGGGTTTTACTGTTGAGAGGATACATAGCTGCTATCTTGTTAATCACATACATACGGATCTGGAAATGCTCAACTTGCCATTTTATTCCTAGAAACTGGATCTCCTGTGTGGGTCCTTTGCACTCTGAATTGGTCCGAACTGGTCTGAAATGGTTTCTCCAACACCTGGGGCAGTTGGTTACAGGTGTTCTGGATGCCCTTTCCAAATGAAAGCAAGCTGTGCCCTGCACTCTGGTGCTATAGGAATAGAGAAGAATGAGTGACATCAGTAGTGGTATATCTTTGGCTGCCTTTGACTCAAATTGACCTTGAAGCTCTAGCATGTCCAGCATAGTAGCACTCATCACTGGTGTAACTTTATGTAGGCTGTGGTAGTTCAGTATTAGTTTCCATTGTTTTCTTCCACATGGGCCATATGAGGCTGCTGAAATGTGAGAGTGTTTTCCTGATCACTGTCTGGCTCCAAACTGATGAATCAATTTATGGATGGCAATCAGGGAGTCTCAGGTGGTGTGCTATTGCCACTGATGGAGTACCATGGTAGTTGTTGGCTGTTCTTTAACCCAAATCAGCTTCACCACAGAAGACTCTTCAAGAGCCTGAGCAAACTGGACAACTATTCAACTTCTTCTGCCTGTAAGACAGCCATGCCAAAGGCCTACCCAGTATCCTTTTGGATCCTTGCAATATCTCCTCTGAGGTAGTCCATGCAAAAGATTCACAGGGCCTCTGTGCCATCAGTGTTTAGACCACTCCCTCGTGGTTAGACTCACTTCAGCTCCTAATACACTTAGCTGTTGAGATCCCCTTGTGTCATAGTTTTCTGTGTAAGAGTACAACAGACTGAGATTATTTCACTTTATTCTTTTTCTAAGGAAAAAGAGCAGTAAAGTAATAAAGCTCTCACTGATCTGGAGAAGAATACAGAAAGGTTGTGTTTTAAAATTGCAGGAAAAGATACAGCATACATGAACCCTTAACACCTAATACAGATACAGGATACATGAGAATTCCTCCAAAGCCTTTCCCCAACCAAACTATATCTAAGGAATATTTGAACAAGGTGGGTTTACAAAAGTCCATGGGACTAGATAGCATACACTTGTGAATGCCTGGGGAGCTGTCTGGTATCACAACAGTGCCACTTTTGAAAGATTTTGATCACTTTTGAAAGATGATGACACTCAAGAAGATTGTTTAGAATTGGAAGAAAGCAAATGCAAATCAGATAAAGGGACACTGAGATGGAATGTAAACAATCTGAATGGCCAGGCTCAAGTTCAGACTCAGATCAGTCACTAGTGATATATCTAGATACTAATCAATATTGGGACCAAGACTGTTTCACATTATGGCAGCACATCCAAAGCCTCTCCCCCTCCCCCTCTCCAAGAAGCCAGACTCAGGGGAAACAGGAAGCTGAAATAGAGGGAGACAAAGGGGAGACATCTCTCCCCACCCAGGGCTGTGGATCAGTAGGCTCACATAAGCTCTTCCCCCAAGGTATGAGCCCTGCCAGTCATGGTAAGACACAGACCCCATGATGGGAACAAGTCTGGGCACAGGACAGATATTTGTCTGTTCCTGGTGCCCATTTCTATTGTATGGCTTTGGAAATGCTCTCCTGGTGATGTGTGACAAAATTAGACTTGGTTTTCAATAAAACAGAACAGTTGCAGAGAGAGTGAGCTCTTTAACTCAGTTTTTGCCTCCCCACATGTGAGGAACAGCAGCTGTAGCAGTTCAGAAGAAAGGTAAAAAGGGACAAAAAGATGAATTTCCACAATCAGTAAACAGCATCGTGAGTGTCTGACATATTCCCAAAGTCCCTGGGAAGTTCCTTCCTTTTCTAAGTGGGGTATTACTGCTACTTTGGGACTTACGTTTTCCAAATACTGTTCTCAAACTACCTGTAACCATTATTATTGTGAAGATAACCCACAATCAAACTACCAAAACTTTATAACCTGTGTACTATGTTATGAGGGAGATAGAGCCAATCTATAAATAAATATTTTTATAAACTTCTCACCTTATTTCCCCTTATTCATAACAATATATTCATTAATGGCCTGGATGATGGGACTGAGTGTACTTCCAGCAAGTTTGCAGGTAATACAAAATTGGTAGGGATCATTAATATAGCAGGTGACTGCTAACATTCAGAGGGACAGCTACAGAAACAGACTAATAAGAACCTCATGAAGTGCAAAAAAGGAAAATACAATGTTCTGCTCATGGGCAGGGATAATCCCAGGCAACAGTACACACTTAGCGTTGGCAAGAACCAGAAAGCAGCTTTGCAGAGAAGGACCTCAGGTCTCAGTGGAAAAGCAGATCATGAGCTGGAAATGTACCCATGCAGCAAATCTCAACAACCTTTTACAGTGCATTAGGAAGACCAGTAGGAAGACCAGAAAGAATAGAAAGGTGATCCTTCACATCTACTCAACACTAGAGAGAACGCTCTGGGTCCAGTTCAGGGTTCCCTAGAACAGGAATACATGAATAAATTGGAGTCCAATGAAGGGCCAATAATATGATTAAGAGATCAGAGCATGTCATGCAAAGAGGTGTTAAAAGAATTTGGAGCCTAGAGAGGAGAAGGCTCACAGACATCTTACCCAGGTATACTGTCTTGGTCCAGAGGACAGACACTAAAGATGTCTTGGTCCAGAAAAGAGAGATTTTTTCTTATATATTCCTGTGTTGTGACATTGAGGCACAAGCAAGCCCAAATATCAAAAGGGAGGCTATTTATTAAAAGGTAAAGTGAATGGAACAGAGAAAGAGAGAGGAGGAGAGAGAGAAACAAATAGACGAAAGAGAAGAACAGGAAAGGAACTATATTACTCCCCCCCCCAAGCAGCTTTCTTTGGCTGGACAAGGTCTGAGGAAGTGTGCTGCTGCTTTGGCTTGGAGGAGGTGTCCCTGGATTCACCCTTGTTGGCTTGTGCTGTCCTCAGGTGAAGGAGAGGAGGGAGACAGCATCCATCATGTTTTTCCCTTCTCTGAGCAGCCTCTAGTGTGTAGTTTTCTCAGTGGAGCTCTCTCTTCTCCAGTTCTTCTTACAGGAGCAAAACTGTGGATATGGCATGGTTGTTGGTGGTGGAGAGAGCATTCCTTTCTGCTGTGTTCAGGCTGAGTGTCTGTGGTAATATTTTCCCTCACTCACTGAAGCTGGTATCAGCTCCGTGTGTTTTAGTCAGATTACTGCAGCTGCCCCTGGCCATCTGTGGCCGTTTGAGCTAGACTTCTAGCTCAGACATAAAATTCAGAACAGAGAAACCTAGAAGTGGAAGCTCTGAGTGGAGAGGTGAACATTGTGGGGATAGGCCATATAATGGCAACAACAGGTAAGTTAATATAATTTCACTGGAGCATCACAAGCTTTATGTCTGGAAGCACAGCTTGTACCTTCCCATTTCCTGCTTCTGCTGCATCTGCTGTGTTTGCTGCTGTCTTCCCCCACCACTGTTTTGGCTGCTGCTGTTATTGCTTCTTTGCCGGCGCTTGACCCCTTCCCCGTCTTCCTTAAGATTATTATATTTCTGTAGTAGTTTATTTTTCTTATACTGTTGTATTTAGTTTAAACTGTAAGAAAATACAATTTAATTTTTCCTGACTTTCCAAACATCAGTGTGGTAGTGAGTTTACTCTACCAGGGGAGAGATCTCCCCTAACCCAATACACCATNTTTCACTGGAGCATCACAAGCTTTATGTCTGGAAGCACAGCTTGTACCTTCCCATTTCCTGCTTCTGCTGCATCTGCTGTGTTTGCTGCTGTCTTCCCCCACCACTGTTTTGGCTGCTGCTGTTATTGCTTCTTTGCCGGCGCTTGACCCCTTCCCCGTCTTCCTTAAGATTATTATATTTCTGTAGTAGTTTATTTTTCTTATACTGTTGTATTTAGTTTAAACTGTAAGAAAATACAATTTAATTTTTCCTGACTTTCCAAACATCAGTGTGGTAGTGAGTTTACTCTACCAGGGGAGAGATCTCCCCTAACCCAATACACCATCCTAGTCACATTAATGCATAAGTGACTGCCAGGTGTGCTGTCAGTGGGCAGAGATGAGCCATCATGTAGGTCATTTACAATGATCTTGTCTTTGTTGCACCTTCTGGGAGTCCTTGTCTCTGCCAGAGAGTAGGCTTTTGACCCTTGTCCCTCTGCTTCTCACTCCTCCAGTCCCTAGGCATTAGTGGTCTTCTCCAGCAAACTACTCAGGATGCAGAAGCAAAAGTGATTTTATCATCATTGAGTTACATGTACAAGAGAGACAAGATTTAGACTCTCACAGTATATAAATAATTGATGGGGGGGAATGAAACAAACAGCCTCTTGGCTGAAGTGCCCAGTGGTACTGGTTGAACAGGCACAGGTTGCCCTTTGAACTTGTGGACTCTCCACCTGTGGAGATATTCAAAACCTAACTAGACATACTTTTGTACAACTTATACTGGGTTATTCTGCTTTGAACAACAATTTGGACTAAATAATCTGCAGAGGTCATTTCCCATCTCAGCCATTTTGCAATTGTGTGTAATACAGTTGTCCTGAATGTTAGCAAGAAAGAGTATCATAAAAGTGTGATCTCAAAAAAATCCGATCTATGTCTCAGGAGCTAAGCATCTCCCACTTCTCCAATGTGTTGTCTCTCCATTTTCAAGGATTTTCTTCGCATCACCGAGCTTTTTAATATCTGCTGAATCAGAGAGTCTTGCATCCATCAGCCTTAATTTTGGAGATGGATTTTAAAGTCTTGAAAGGTTTTATATTCTTGTTCCTGGCAAGAAACTCAAGATGTCAGAAGAAGAACTGAGGGAAATGGTAATAAAATCCAGGATAGTTTAAAGAGAAGTGACAAGCAAATTGAAATGGCTTGCAACAAGGCTGGGAACTAATTCAACAAAGTGCTGTAGTTCAGCACTTTTACACAGCAATGACATCATTACAGTGTCTAACTTAATCACATCTGTATGAATGAACTAACAAGATGTTGAAAAAAATAAATAATCTTACCTGGCCTGTATAATTTTGGGTTAAATGCAGAAGATTACAATGAAATTTATGCCCAAAATCTAATTCCTTGCCGTGGCAACATAGTCACAGATTTTCTAAGTCCTCTAAGTTTGTCATCATCATGTAAATGTAGCAGAAGTTGCACTGGATATTTTTCAGAAGATGTACTTTAGCATAGGTATCATCAGTTCACCAGTATCACCATTTAACTTCAGCTGTTAGTGCTAAAACCAGGTCTCCCAGAAAAAGAAAATCTGGGTAAGACAGCATCAGAATAGGTATTTACCACACAGCAGGGGGGCAAACTAACATAAAAACAAACATGGAAACAAATACAGGTGTTTTAGACTCTAATAAAAAGCAAACAAAAGAAGAAATATTTCAATATTAGCTTGGCATTTGCTCCCTAAGTCATCTCCCAGTAAAGCAGTGTGTTGCAATCACTGCAGCAGAAATGTTTCGCATAACACATTTGTTACAGTTTGAAGTGCTGGGTGCCCTTAATAAACATAAACTTGAGAGCCTCTAGAGGCTAGATAGGTCCAGGAGGTGGACTGGAAAGTGTAATTTTTTTGTTAGTTGATTCCCATAAGTCCTGCGTCCCTATAAAACTAGCTGCAGAGTCAGGTTCTTCTTTCCAACCCCCCTCCTCTCTCTCTGCTCCTGGGAGGATGCGCAGGCTGTTACCTCTCTGAAGGGGAGTGGGGTCTGTTTTGGCCTTGGCAATGATGTCAGCTGGGGGCTGGAGCAGCCTGGCCAAGGCCTGGAGCTGGCAAGCCAGATTTTAGCTACATTACACGGGTTTGGTATGGAGGCATAGAGAGGCGTGGTGCAGGTCGGGGGGTGTTGGAGGCCTGGTTTGGAGGATTGTTGTGGAAAGCTTTGACCCAAGGAGGTTCTTGGAGAAGTGTGGCTGAGGTGGACTACAGCTTTTGTGTATCTTAGATGCTTTTGTACTGGTGTTTGTAGTTGTTGAATAGCAATTCCATTTAAACTTTCCAATTCTATCCAATCCTATGTGTATGCATTTCCTTTACTCCTTTTGGAAGGTGTAAAGAGCACCTGACTCGCTCCCTAAACTCAGACAATGTTTCTCATGTTTCTCAAACAATACTGCAAAGCATTCTGTATTCAGTGCTCAACCACTACATTTATGCTAGCTCTTCATTTGTTCTTTATTAAATCTTTCTAATTTCTTCTTTTCTTCCTGCAGTTTCTTCCCTTCTATTTATTGTTATTTTTTCCCCCATCTACTCTAATGTCTATTTTAACTAAATTTTGTGTTTACATGGGTACTCTTGTTTTCTGCACTGTGTCTGAATCTCCTTTCAGATTCATATTCCCCTGTTTCTCACTCTCTCTATTACTAGCTCTTGCCCTTACATATCAAGCCTAGTAAAGTTGATTACCCAAAGAACTAATTTTTACATCACAAGTGGAAAAAAAATCTCAGTTTTCTTGGCTTCTTATATGATTTCCACATACTTTCCTTCCCACTGCCTACCAGTATTTGCTCCTGTCACACACTGCATTTCTGCTTTCTTTTCATAAGGCTTAATGAATGGTCCTTTCCACTTGGTGTTGAGTTGAATCCAGGCAGACCTCATAGCTTCCTGAGGAACACATGTCAAGCATACAGAAAAGAAGAAAGTGAGTCTCCTGTTTGGTTTCTTGCATGCTTCGTTCTGTCGCCTGACCCCATGTTCCCTTAGAGGTGGCTCTCTTCCAAGGTTGTTCTCGGCTCAATCTTGATCTCTCTGGTCTCTTCCATATATGAGGGCAAGATTCAGGGATCCTTAAATACTTTGTGGCAAAGTCATGACTAATATAACTCTAAAAGCAATACTAATCTGCTGTTGCCAGCAGTTCTGAAGTGGATACACAACATTTCTCATTCACTGAGAGAATCTTCCTACAACTTTTATTTTTTTTTAAGTGATTACAGCCTCTGGATATGCCCCAGTATCAGCACATTCTGAGTGCATGTCTCATTGTTTGGCCCCAGTTTTTAAATAAATTTGCTCAGCTTGTCTCAGAAAATATTCAGCCATAACTCATATTCCTTCTGTATTTCTTATCAAGCAAAACCATTGTGTCAATGCAGTAATTAAAAGACCGTAGGTGGACACTTTTAACCATGTAGCTGTGGTTGCTGCATTACACCAGCTGTGCACTGCTGTGCAGAATCATTTGGTTAAAGAAACTATTTCTCAGTTAAAGCACTGATGTTCCACATAATAGTGCTATATAAAGTTACAATGGAAAGTCTAGCGCATCCCAGGTACAAATAGAACAAAACTGACAAAGATCTCACTCACAGTTAGGTAATAACAAAGTGTGTCACATCTGAGGAAAACAAAACAAAACCCCAATCACAAAGATGTAGAACATTCTTAACTGCCAGTGAAATCACTTCAGTACTTCACTACTTTCTGCTTAGTACAAGGCAGGTGTGAAAGCTCTGTAGTTTTGGTATTGCTCCAGATAGTTACAGCATTTGTCACTGCATGTACAAGTGGAACACAGAGCAAAGCAAAAAAACTTTGAGAAGAATAGAAAGTTGAACTCTACTTTGACAAAGGGTTTGTGTACCATTCTTTTAACATAGCAAAGACACACCTCTCTGGATTTACATCATTCCTATGTATCCTGTTACCCATGAAACACTTTTTACTCTGTTCCTCAGTTAAATGCATTCCTTGTGTTTTTCCTCAAGTGATGGTAGCACTGTTTGGTCTGTGTCCACTCATAGCAATCATACACTAGAAGCACGGTGATGGATCCTAGTGTACCATGATGTTTTGTACAAACTCAGGCTTCTACTTCTCATGTTCATCCAAGATGGCCAGCTGGAATTGTCCTTACCTGGAAGCAGATCTAAGTTTTCATTTTGAGGCTGAACTAAATTAATCAATTTTCTCTCTGGTCACTCATGGTTTAACCACCATCTTCAAAGAATTTAGTCAGCTTATATTTTACTTAGCAGCATATGGATGTTTAAAATAAGCAGAGTTTATTGCTCTATATCACCCTAGGCAAGGGTGAGAATAAACTATGAAGGCTTCACAAATAATCAATAACAAAAACATTCATGATTGCAAGCAAAAGCTTATTCCCCTCCCCATTCACTTCATTCCTTCTGTTTTTCTTGATGAAATCACCTAAAGGCATTTTATCTGCTGTAAGTGAAAGTATTTGGCTCCTACATTAGGTAACACACCTCTCTTTCAGGAATATCTTCATTGCACTGCATTGCACGTTTTAAAGGGTTACCCAGTTGGTGGGCCCAGAAGTTGTGGCAGCAGATATATGTACCTGCCATCTGATATTATGCCACAGCAGGGTCCCTCTGAGTGGCTAAATGGACAGAGTGTACTCTCAGCAAGTTCACTGAGGACATGAAACTGAGAGAAGTGGCTGACACACCAGAAGGCTGTACTGCCATTCAGGGAGAACTGGACAGCCTGGAGAGCTGGGCAGAGAGTAACCTTCTGAAATTCACTAAGTGCAAGCATAGGGAGGCACCCAGGGAGAAATCACCACATGCATCAGTATAGGTTAGGGGCTGATTTGCTGGAAATCAGCTCTGTGGAAAAACATCTGGGAGTCCTGCTGAATAATTTCACCATTAGCCAGCAATGTGCCCTTGTGGCCAAGGCAGCCAATGGTACACTGGGATGCATCAAGAAAGTGTGGACAGCAAGTCAAGAGAGGTTCTTGTCCCTCTCTATTCTGCCCTTGTGAGGTCTCATCCAGAGTAGTGTCCAGTTCTGGGCTTCCCACTTCAAGGAGAAGAAACTGCATGAAAGGATACAGCATAAGGTTACAAAGAAGATTTAAGGGACTAGAACATCTCCCTTATGAAAAGAGACTGAGGAACTTGGGGCTTTTTAGTGTAGAGAAGACTGAGAAGGGCTGTTACCAAGGCATATCTCGAGGGTTGGTGTCAGTGTCTTTTTCAGTGGTGTCCACTGACAGGCCAGGAAGCAAGGGGAACAAATTTGAACATAAAGAAGAGATTCTTTCTTTTGAGAGTACGAGAGCACTAGAACAGGCTGTCTAGAGAGGTTGTGGAGTCTCCACCTCTGGAGAAATTCAAAACCTGCCTGAATGCTGTCATGTGCAACCTGCCTTAGGTGAACCTGCTCTGGCAGAGGTGTTTGACTAGATGATCTCTGGAGGTCCCTTCCTACCCTTATGATTCTGTGACTCTGAGGATCTCACCTGTTTAAGCAAGTCCAGCAAGTCTTTCCTGCTATATGAAGCTGGATGCTACACCTATAGCTTTGCAGTCCCTTAAAATATTGCTAGACACTGCTGATTTGTGAACACTACCAAACTGCAGAGCTGAGGTCTTTGTGACAGCCCTAGAAAAGTAATAAAATTCAGCAGCCTACAGCACACAATACCTATTTGATCTCCTGCTACATGGTTAAGGTTCCCACTAATGATAAATAAACACTAAATCAGCAAGGATGTTTTCAGTTTATCTTCAATGTTTCTATAAATGGCAAACATTGAACAATTAGGTGGCTAGAAAATAAGGATGTAAAACTACAGTTCGTATCCTGTAGCATCATCTAGTCCATATATGTACCATCTTACCCTTTCATACTCATAATTTATTTCATTAAAATTCTGGAATCGATAAATATGCCTCTGAAATAGAATATTTGAAGGCAAAAAGACTACAAACAAATAAACAAAAGAGATAAAGAAAATTACCGGATTCTGTTCATACTCCTAGACTGCTTTGATGGGATTCCAGTACGAAAGAGATCAGAGAGGAGAAAGTAATAACATTCAGAACATTTTCAACTTACAGTGGCAGGCAAATAGAACCAATTTGAAGCAGAATTGGGAACTCATTCAGCAAAATACTCTAGTTCAGCAGTTTTGGTATGGTAGTGACATCATGCAAACCATAACAGAAATTGCATGCTACCTCAAAAATGTTTCAGATACTGTAGTAATATATACGGCAAATGAGAAGACCCAAAGAAAACAAAAACAGAGAATCACAAGAAGCCAGCTCATTAATCGAGGGAATAAATGCTGACAGAAGAAAACGTAAAGAAAATTATTCCAAGAAATGAAAGAACTTAAAACGGACTGGTTAACTCTATATGTTACTTACAGACTTATGACAGAGTATAACCTTGACATTCAGTTACCACAAACAGTTAAAATTTTGTGAAACATCTCGTGGTGTGGAAGCTTAGGGCCATAATTATCACTGCTACCCTCAAATCATGGCTGATTTTTGTGTGTACTTAATACATGTGGTTCCTGTTTTCTTTCATCTGATTCACTTTTAGAGTAGAAACACAAACCTGTCATCTAGTCAGCTGCTAATCAATTTTCTTCCAAAAAGTTTAACAGATTTACACTGCAGAAAAAAACAGATGTAAACTGTGCATGTGTTTTGTTATTATCTTAAAGCTAGCATTGTTCTTCAGAGCAAAATCTTCTGTGGCAAACTATGTCATAATCAATTGTGGGAGGTGTCCCTGCCTATGGCGGGGGGTTGGAGCTGGATGATCCTTGAGGTCCCTTCCAAGCTAAACCATTCTATGATTCTATGATTCTACTAGAATTACTTAAGAAACCAAAGAGAAGTTCAAATTACCTATTTGCTTTATTTAAAGAAAGTGGTTGTTAATGCATGCTCTTTGGAAGTCTCCACAGTTCCTCAAGACCCACTGTACACTACCATTTTACCAGTATCACAATTTTTTGCAAGAGTCTTGAGGAACTTTTAAGCACACACAGTTACGAAGGCTTCAGAAAGTACTTTTGTACACATAATTCAGGTCTTTGGTGACTGCAGAAGGTGCCCTACTGAACTGCATTTTGGGAAGATCATTTGGCACTTTTGTCCTCCTACATCCCATGTTATGGTATGACTCCAAATGTGTGGTCCAGGCCCACTAGCCCAACTAAGCAGGAAGGACTGAGGATCTGCTCAAGATCCTCTGCTGCCACAATCCAATGAAACAGTTCCACACCCTGCTTTCACTTGTCCCAAGCCCTGATTAAAATGGTCTTTTTGCTTTGCAAAAGCTGCTGGTGGCAGCAAGTGCAGTTCTCCTGCGCTGGCTTACACTGCTAGTTCACAGCTCTGAGGAGATGTATCTGGCAGCACTGGTAGCAGCAAGATGACTCAGGCAGAAGGAATCTATTCCCACTCCTCACACCTCCTCCTGGCCCTCTGCCTTTCTTGAGCGTGAGAACCAGTATCCTGAAGCAGAGTGTACTCACGAAGTCTTAGGAAGCCCAACCTGATATTTTTCCTTCATCCAGAAGATGCAAATGCTTAAACTACTGTGCTCAAAGTATTGTGAATGGGAAAATGTGTCAGGATGCAGGTGAGGATTTCTGAGTTATCTGTGTGAAGACTGCTGAGTTGATTTTTTTTTCTAAAGAATGCAGTGTTTGAAAAGCCAAAGTGCAAGCAGTTTGCAGCCCACTTCCAGTAATGAAAATTGGGAAACTATTCCCAGCGTAAGAAGGTTTGGGGAAAAACTGGTCATTGTGTTCTGTTTTTAATTCATTAGTTATGCACTTACAGAGGGCCATCATACATAGAGATTTCATTTTCCAGTCAAGGTTATGATTCAGATCAAACAAAATCAAACAGCTGATTAGCACAGACATTCTCATCTTAATCTCCACATCCATGACATTAAGATTTCTCTGTGTGTTTTTTCTTTCTTTCTTTTAATATGATTTCCTTAGAAGACATATTATTCCTTAAACAAACTAACACAACTTCTCAAGTTATCTCAGGACAGTTATTTCAAAAGACAATGTAATATTACATAGTAAACATTTATAATCTTTTTTTTAAACAAAGTAATTAATCATATAAACAAATGAATCAATCAGACACTAAATAAATATTTGTATCGGTAAATACTGGCATTTTGCTTGTATTATGTAGGACCTGATCCTGCAAGCCCTCCACATACATCTTTATCCCCAGTGAATGATTGGTTCCTTGTCTTGTTTAAAACTACTACTTTACTGTGAGCTGAGCAAATACTTTCTGGCCATCAAATTAAGTAACTGAAATATGTCCCAGCTGATGATGACTACCTTGGACCGCTTTGTAAATCACTGCTGTTTTCTTTTTTTCATGTTTATGAGAATAGACATCTATCATCAAGCATTCAGTTTTAGGTATTTACAATCGGAGGTGCACAATCGGAGACTAACTTAACTAATTAATTGTATGTTCTTTGTTCTTGGCTCTCTTACTGAACAAAGTGTGATCTCTGCACACAATTCAAAGAGTGGTCTGTAATAATTACTTCATAAGTAATACTGAATTTTACTTCGTCCAGGTATTTGAACTAATGATACTGGGCTGGGAAGGCAAGAGTCTCTGGGAGACTAACAAGCCAGGAACACCCCTTGAGGACAGCAGACAAGCAAGAATCGACTTCTACCTATTCTCATCTACTGCAATTATTTCCTTCTCCCAGGCATTTTTTAAACATACAAACATACAAAACGCTATGACCATTTTTTAAACATACAAAACGCTATGACCTTTAATTCTTTTCAGGGATGCTTATTACCTTGCATGGTAAATCCAGAACACAGAACCATAGATAAGTGACATTAACAGAACTACTGCATGCCCTCCTTGTGCCTTAGGAAATTTATCAGGCTATCATCATACAAACAGACGTGCCTATGAATTTCAATTATCTTGGATGTTATTTGAAGGGAAACAGAGAAGGAGTCAGTTACAACTGATAAATGTACAAACTTAAATTCAGTTAATTGCTCACTTTTTCTGGCCCAGCTGTATTTGAAACAGGGTTGAAATCAAGGGGATTGAGGTTATTAGACATACCCACAGTACTAATTTCAGTTTAGCTGAATTTTGGTAGTCTTTTCAATGTCTTTGAGCTTTTTTCACAGTATAACTTGAAACCTTCCAAGCACATGGCAAAAAATGACAATGGTTGATAAGAAATCGCTGCCTGAACTGAACTGAAAAGAGGAACATATTTTGAAATGACTCTATCCATATACAGGGAAGTATGCACACGCAGACAGACACACGTACCTATATATATCCCTATATAAACACTTCTCTAAAATACAGAATTTTATTTTATTATTTGTTATGCTGGCATAATTTTAAATGCTTTACTCTGTGAATCTACAATATGACAACTTCAGGCTGTCCAGGGAGATAAATCTTAACACAGTTTTACAACCTCCACTAATATAAATACATTGGCAACGAGTTTTGACCAGCAATAGTAAATTTTTAAAATTAAATAATTATTCTACAATTATTTTAACAATAAAATGCTACTGAGTACCAATATTCATGGAAAATGTAAAAAAAAAAAAAAATACAGCTTTAAGTCCCAATATTCTGTAACAAGTGCAGCATTATGAAGGGAACGTAAAAGAAAATTATGTATTAGACTCGTTCTAAAAAAAGAGACATCAACTTATACTCTGTTTTAAAAGAAGAATACTGTATGCCTGGACTTCACCGTAAATGGCCATGTTAAGTCACAGTTTCTTCTTGACTGCAAATGAAGGACATTTATTCACAAAACTTCTAAAGCACACATCAGCATTTAATTAAATCCTGTTCCTTGTGAAAATAAAGTTAATTTACGCTTAAGAGTGAACAACAATGAGGAGGCTGTTATCATAATAAGACATTTAAAGACCTTGGTAGCCAGTACCAGTTGTATTTGCAAGTAGCCCCTCAGCTTTTGGTTTTCCTTTGTAAAAAAAAATAAAATAAAGCTACAATCATAGTTATTCATTTACTTTAAAAACTCTAAAGATGAAGAAAAAGCATTTATACATATAAGTTCTCATATAAATTATAAAACTCAAGTTTATCTTATAGAGTTCCATCCCCAGAAGAAGCATAAAGCACTTTTGTGGTACCTCCATCAGTAAATATTTGTATCACATTAAATCTGAAAAATGCAACAAGGATGACACAGCATCCCAAAGCTGAAAAAGAACGTTCTGATGCAGTCTCTTGTGATGGATGGGCTTCATGAGATTGTATGATTGCTGTAACTTGACTGAATTTGAAATCAAGGAAATACAAAGACATACACCTCACCAGTTCAGTAGGTGTAAGAAACATCAGTGAACAGCAGACTCAACCCATTTGAGGTCAACAGTCTTTGGAAGACAAGGAGGAGGGAGTTTAAAATTATGACAGCAAAATAAAATAATAATAACAACAATAATGAGGTAAACTCCCTAAAGAAGGCCAAATAGGCTGAGATGTCCAGAGAGCGTTTGATTGTACCTGACACCCAAATGTTTCTGTAGCCAGAGTTCAGCAAGCTGTGTGGTAGAGGCAAATGTACTTGCTTTGGAT
This sequence comes from Tricholaema leucomelas, assembly GCA_013400475.1. Taxonomy (NCBI): domain Eukaryota; kingdom Metazoa; phylum Chordata; class Aves; order Piciformes; family Lybiidae; genus Tricholaema lacrymosa; species Tricholaema leucomelas. The sequence goes on along the minus strand of WAAF01019152.1, from coordinate 22,902 downwards.
CCTAAGCACATTTTGTATTGTTTTGGATCTAAATTAGGGTCACACTGAACTGGATGGAAAATATGGACAACTCCTACTTCCTGACTTCTGAAAGCCTTCAAGCCAGATGTTATCACTTTAGTAAAGAGGTCTACATCCTCAAGTCCCCAGCCTTGAATTGAGGTATCGAATCCACCAGCAGTAAGTAGATCGCTTTTGTATATACAGGTAATTCCAAATCCATATTCCCTCCAAAATCCAGTTCTTTTTGTAAAAACAAAACTGCTGTCAGCTGGAGGGTTGCCTCCATATATTAGTTTTGGATCATATTGGCTAAAGATGATAGGGTAGTAAACCTGTTCTCCCTGAATAGTGTTATCTCTGCAGCGCTGGAGAAAGTCTGGTGTGAATACTAGATCAACATCACAGAACAGCAGCAAAGTGCCATTGTCAAACCTAGACGAGGCCATTTCAAGACCTAAACCTCTAGAAAACTTCCCTGTCATAGGAATCAGGGTCATATCTGCTGTAGGATACCTAATGCTGTATTCTTTCATTAACTCTATGTGCTTGTTGGAATCTTGGCCCGACACAGAATTGAAGAGAATTATTGCCAACTTTACATTCTGCTTAGGAATCAGACAAGTCTTCTCAAAGTTATACATAAACCTTGAGAAAATGTCAAACCTGCCTGTGAGAGGGACAAGAATATGTATTTTCTTGTCATTACGTCCCCCAATGTCTTTGGTACCTTGGAACGACGAGGGAAAAATCTTTAAAGAATTTGAAAGAAAAGGGAAAGATTTGGTGTCACTTTTGTCATCCTGCAGCAGGCTTCTTATATCCAGTTCCTCTGCTTCCTTGAAAAAAGGTTTGCTGAACAGCTGCTGAAGGTAAGCATGACGTCTCACCGGAACGGTAACTTTCCTTCCTTTGTGCCTTTTGTACAAAAGCAGTAAATCCAGGATGTACTCCACTCCATGCAGAGGGTCCACCCTGCGATAGCCATACTGTATTTCTTTGAAATCAATCAGCCTTCCTCTGGATCTAGAGTTCTCATTTATCATTTCCATGACCTGCATCACAGTGTCATCCAGGGCAGCCCGCAGGACGCTGCTCAGGCTCTGCCGGGGTGGTTGGTTCTCCACTATTGAGTAAAGAAATTTTCCTGTGAGGAAATCCCACTCAATGACTTCATTCCTTTCACGTGGCTGGAAATGGTTGAAAGATGGCAGCACTCCTAGCTGCTGATCTTCCTTATTTACTTCGCTGTTGCTGAGCCTGCTCATCAGGGCACTTTCTCTGTGAAGCTGGATGGTCCGATAGCGCAATTCGGAAATTTTGCAGCTCAGTATGTAATTGTGCAGCCGGTATTGGTAGGCTGGTCTTTTGTTTGGATGCAGCGTTATGGCTGTGTGAATCTTGCTGTTGTGAAGATCCTGAATGTAACCCTTGCGGTTGTGTTCATAATTTTCATGGAACAGTTGCTGCATCTAGAGAGAAAGAAAAGACATTAAGTGGAAGTGCTTCTACCCACAACAGGATTCACACTGTTGAATTTTAGAAATTCTTATGGCTGATGGCTAGTCTTAGTCGCAGAAATGTAAAGTGTGCATCAGGAATTATTTACACTGCTCTGGTCTCAGCTTCAGTACTGTTCACAGTAAGGAAATATTGTCCTCTAACTAAACAGAAGAGCCCACGTATTAGCTTTAACCTTACTTTGTCTAACTACAAAACTGAAAGAAACAATCAAAGGTCTCTAAGTAGCATCTCTGAGTTCCCAGGTGCAGCCTGAAAACACTAGGTTTTCATCTACATCTAAATCCTCATTAGCACAGATTCTTACTGAAAGGTTACATCACATCGTGACTTTAAAGAAGACCTTAGCTTTATGTGTATGGAGCACAAAGCTGGTTGCATTTCCTACAGACACATACAAAGGGATAGTGCCACTTAAAATTAAAAAAAAAAAAAAATGGATGGCCTTCACTTCAACCAAACCTTTTTGTTTCTTTGTTTTCCCACACAGACAAAGAATTCCGTGACTGAAATATAGCCACTTGGACATGTGTGTTGGCAGGAACAGAAATAACAGAGTATGTCAGTTAAGGTATACATCATGTTAGTGTAATTCACCCTGAAAAATTTCTAGTATATTTCTGTACCATTAAAATACATTATACTTCTGTCAAATCTGTAATTGTAATGTCTTCTAGATAGTGAAGAGATACATTTTATGGCTGAAGAGCAGGTCTAGGATTAAAAGAATCTGGTCCTTATGCTTCATGGTACTTACAGCTAAGCTATAGACTCATAGAATCATTAAGGTTGGAAATGACCTTGAGATCATGGAGTCCAACTGTAACCCAACTACCACAGCAACTAAACTATACCCTAAAGCACCACATCTACACAATTCTTGAACACCTCCAGGGCTAGCAATTCCACCACCACCCTGGACAGACTGTTCCAACTCCTCACCACTCTTTCCGGAAATTTTTCCTTATATCCAGTCTAACCCCGACCCCCCACTTGCCGGCACAACTTAAGTCTAGTTACCTTGGTGAAGAGACCAACACCAGTCTCACTGCAATCTCTTTTCAGGTAGTTGTAGAGAGCAGTAAGAATTCCCCTTAGCCTTTGCTTCTCCATAAGAAACAATCCCTGTACCTTCAGACGCTCCTCACTTGACATGCTCTTGAATCCCCTCACCAGCCTCATTTCTCTTCTCTGGACATGCTCCAGGCCCTCAATGTCTTTCTTACACTGTGGTGCCCAGAACTGAACACAGTACTTAAGCTGTGGCCTCACCAGGGCCAAGTAGAGGGGCACAATCACTTCTCCATTCATGCTGAATGCATTGTTTTTGATGCAGGCCAGGATGTCTTCTGGGCCACCTGGGCATACTGCTGGCTCATGTTCAGCCAGTCATCCACCAGAACACTCAAAACTGTTTCCATCGGGCTGCTTTTCAGCAAATATGAGCAAACCATAAAACCTTTCCTGACTCAGTTTCCTCCCTAAGAGAAAACTTAGCTCATTAGTTTAATGTAATGAATATTTATTCTCAAATAGGCAGTGATATGAAGGAGTGAAATATTAACATCATAAATACATTTAAGACCCACCAGTATCTGCTAAGCTAACACCTACTAATTTCAGAGAAACATCATTTCCCATCAGTAGTGAATAAAGAAGACATTGCTCTTTTTCATCTGCAAACAGACTGGTGTGTAATTAACACATAAGGAAAATGTGTTAATTGGATAGAAAATGTTGTTCAAAGAGGTGTTATAGGCTTGAGCTATAATCAAACACTGAGATGAGTACTGATATTTGTCTTTTATACAGAGGAAATCAAGAGAGGTGAGATTGATGATACAATGTCATATATTCAAAACATTTAGCTAGCTTTGGCTCTTTCTGAAACAGAGCTTTGGCTACTGGAAGAGATTTTGAGCATAGGGCAATATACTACAGTAACTCTTAAAAATCTAGCAGTTAAGATAATTTTAAATCCATCATTATCTAACATTGAAATGTTGTATTTAGAAACACACAGATTTTTAATACAGAATTTCTACAATCTCCATCCCACACCACTCAGATCCCAAATGACCAAGTGAAAAAACATAGCTACTACTAGTCAAGTTAGCATTTTTGAGGCTGCAATCATAGAACATGAAGAAAAGCAACATGTGCTGAGAACTACCTTAAGCTGTTTGAAAGTTGCCTTTAATAAAACAGACACCTGAGAGACAGAGCATGAGAAAACCCTACATATAGCTAAAAAATATTCACAGAACTTCTACCTAATTCTGTCTTCAGAGGTGGTTGTCTTGCTTGTCATGTAAGATCAGATGATTTGAGGATTTGAGCTATCACAGGGTACAGGAACCAACACAACCAGTCCAGAGTCATCATTTAACCAGCTGTCCTGGTGGGGCATAAATCCTGCCAGGCCAGCTTAACGCTTGCTCTCCTCCACCTGTTGCAGGTCCAGGAGTGGAGCAAACAATAAGGGTTTGTTCGCAGCAAAGCCTTGAGGGATAGGGGCTTAGCACAACGTGTCAGATGTCTTGTGCTGCCACTCAGTGTGTCTGAGTGATCACACGAGGCATGAAGCTTTGAATTCATTGGTCAGAACAACGACGATAGTGCCTATTGGCCACTTTCTTTTTTGAAATGCTGTATTTAATGGGGGGTGTCCTGGAGTCCTGTCTACCCCAAAATTCCTCTCCCTCCCTGGTTTGAATGGGAAAGGAAAAGGCACAAAAAGACCTGTTCCCCACCCCTGCCCTGCAGGCATGAAGCGGGGAGGAGCAAGGGACCCTTCCGGCATGAGGGGTGCCCCGTGCAGATGCCTGCGCTGGAATCGGCTGGGGATTGGCTGTGGTCTNTGCTATATATTTTATAGCTTAAGCCTTTTCCAACTTCTGACTTCCAAAATAGTCAAGTCTACCTGTGGTATCCGTGTAGATCTTCTCAACCAACTGAACCTGCTAATCAAAACTACATTAATTTCTGTATATAGTTTTGGGGGCGGTTTTCGGGAAAATAAAATAACTCTGATTTTTATATAAATTCCTGACTCAGCCACATTAATTCCCTGACTCCATAACAGGGGGTGATTTAGAAACTGTGCCTTTCTGCAGTGACCCTCCACAGGAAGCAGCACCTCATTCGTGGTTCATCAGCTGGGAATCATGCAGCCACATGTATGCACCTTGCACTAGCTCAGCAGCAGCATCTCAGTTCTTCTCACTTTCCTTCTGCCTGGAATATTTTATATTTTACCCTGGGATCATTGTTGCAAGTTTGGAAGTGTCTTTATACAGGACACTTACTTAGGGACCAAAGTGTCATGAGTACATATGCTGGAGTTAATGCTAAGACTCCATAAGCATGGTTAGAATTTCTCTGTTCTCGCATTCCTGTTTTCCAAGTTGTGACTGTTTAAACTACGTCCTGTTAACTACAAATCCAAAGAATCTCAGGTAATTTCCCAGAATTTTTAAATATTCATTTAAAAAATTCATACAGAAATTAATATTACTAATTTGTAACCAATTATTCATTTCCACAACACCAGCAGTACTGGCAATATCAAAACACAGGTTCCTTGAGGACAAGAGATGGATGCTAGCAGGACAGATGGAGAAGAGATTAAGGACTGAATTTCCTGGATGAGGATATTTGCTTTTGGGAAGAATAATTTCCCCTTCTTTTTCTACAATTTCCATTTGGAATAATGAAAAAAAGATTAGCTGATCACTGAGATTTCCATCTCTCCAATTCTAACTCCCACTCTCTTACTGCCCACTGTTATTTAAAGCTGTCTGCTGTGTGCTCTGTAAGGAGATCACACCTTCATATTCTCCACTTTTCTGGAAGAAGCTGAATCCATGCTTTTCCTATTTAGAATTTCACATTAAAATCCCCTTACAGAAAAACAAAAAAAATGTGCTACATCAATAATGAACGACGTGGAAGCTAGTTGTTTGCTAAATGGTATTAGTGTCCTTCTCTCCTAGCTCAGACACTTTATTCCTTCCTAAGTCCTCTAGTTATAAAGAATCACTTGCAATCTTCTCCTTACACAATGAAGAATGACACTTGAGTATAACTGAAACTACCATTAACTACAGCTACAAATTTAGCTCATGGTATCAGGATTTTCACAAGTTTTATTTAAAGTAGCACAATGTATTTTATCCAAAAAGATTTTAAACAGATGACAACTCATCACTATGAAACCAAATGCTGTCTTCTATTTTTTCTGCAACCCCCGACTGCCTATCAGCTCAGCTCAGTAGATTCATTAGCAGCACTCATTTAGGAGAAATATTCTATTAACATAAATACTGCATGTTTATTACATTCCAATTTCAGATGCCTTGCTTTATTAGATACACTCCACTGAAATCAGAGAAAGATGATGCACTCCATTACGCTAATGATTTTGCTTTTGATAACCAAGAACAGATTAACAGCAGCAATAAAACAAAACAAAACAACAAAAAAACCCACCTCAGTAATACAGCATTATCAGACATATATGAAACTGTACTAATCTATTTAAAGTGACGTTACTGAATGCTTTTAATATAGAGAAAACAGTTCTGAACAAATATGACACCGAAACCATAAACCTTTCCTGAAGATAGCAGGTTTTCATCTTGGTGCTATGCAGAAATTTGTTTTCAATACTGCAGTACAAAAATGTCTTTTTACAACTCAAACTATTAACACACAGATGAAAGCAATCCAGTGTGACCCTAACTTTGCCTGAAATACCTAAGGAGGGTGGTCAAGCCTAGGAGGCAAAGGGAAAGGTGACCAAATTTCCTTAAGAGTGGATCTGTGCAAGGGCCTGAGCTGGTCGATGAAGTCTGAAGTGATTTGGCAGGTGAGATGAATTATTGAATATAAATTACAATTATTCTGCATGGTAAACATAAACCTGCCGGCAGCATTTCTCATGACTTAATGGCTAGGTAATAAAACTGCAGGCTAAATCCTGTGTAGATAAATGCAAAGCAATGTCAAGAAAGCAATTCTAATTATACCTAGGAACGTCAGGCTGTGTGCAAGCTGCTAGAACTTTGCAAAGAAAACCCAGTTACATAGTATGCAATTCTGCACATATGTCGTGCTGATGTTCAGCTGTGATGAAAGGAAAAGCAAACATCCAGAGAACAAGCCTAGAGTGAATCAGAAACTGCATTATATGGTTGTGTCCTTACTGCACTTAAATTTTGAAGGCTGTGGGCAGGCCCCTTGTCAATTGTGTGATGTCCTGTCTGAAACAGCATGTCAGTAGAAAGGCACTAACCAAGGGCAGCAGATGATTGCACACATGCATTGTCAGATGAATAGACTACTAAACTGAAAGGGAATAATCTAAAGAGGGCCAAATTTTTATACAAAGTCAGTAGCACCATGAGGGAAATGGATAGGAATAGTCACTGTCTCTTCTCATGTAAAGAACTACGATACACAGAGTAATATATATTTTCTTAAAAGAATATTTAGTCTGCCATGATACAACCACTTTATGTTCAAAGAGAAGTTGTCTTCAATTCAATATAATACATAGAGGCACAACACTTTTTTTTTTCCATATTACATGACTGTCACTTTCCTGGGGTTGGCTGTCATTTGAACAACTCTTGCAGCACAACACAAGAGCTGGCAAGAACTTATGTTTGTCTCTTTTCATGCCAACTGTAACTAGAAGCTGGCAAGAAATGTGAGTTATCTAATCACGCTTCAGGCAACTTCGAAATGCAAGCAGAAATAAATAAAAAAAATAAGAAGAGACCAAACAAACTAGAACAAAGACAACACTTTATTATTGCGGCAGAAAACCATAACAGATAATATATAAGCACAATCTAATTTGCATTACAAGCTTTGAAATCATTGTAATCTATGTGATTTACTGATGTAATAAAACAAGGCGAGTTCTTATTACATATACACAAAAGCCCAAACCAACCTACTTCATTACTGTAAGATATATTAGAAGGTTGAATTCCAACCACGCATCTCAATTTGACACATCTTTTTCTTTGAGCATTGTTCAAGAAATTTTTTTCCAATTTAACAGAGAAGACATAGAACCTAATCTTCCATCCACTGTAGCACTTTGTATATCTATGGCAGTACCGAACTGCTGACTGTTTCATCTAAAACAAACTTGCAGTATATTTAGAAGTAAGAACAGGAACCATTCTTGACCTTCCTTCACCCTGCTCTTTAGAGTTTAGCTCTTTACAACATGAAGATTTATCCACTACTTCCAGCGACTTCAAGAGGCATTTCATGCAAATGAAGAGCACAGGTAAGATCTACTATGTTTGAGATGATATTGTTTGGAGGAACAGCAGTTGGGTATCTTAATTGAAAGATGAGTTAAAAATAAAACTAAAATACAAGTAACTAAGGGCATATTAGGATGTTCTCAATCAGGTGTGTAATAACAAAATACAGCACCCAGCTATGAGTTGGTTTCTTAGGTTTCTGGACAAGAAAAGAGGTTTTAGTAAATCGTTTGGTATGGGCTATGAGAAAAACTGTCAGCCTGGAGAAAATAAGGATGATGAATCATAGAATCATAGAATGGTTTAGGTTGGAAGGGACCTCAAGGATCATCCAGCTCCAACCCCCTGCCATAGGCAGGGACACTCCCACTAGAGCAGGTTGCTCAGGGCCTCATCCACCCTGGTCTTAAAACGCCTCCAGGGAGGAAGCATCCACAACCTCCCTGGGCAACCTGTTCCAGTGTCTCACCACCCTCACTGTAAAGAACTTCCTCCTAATATCCAGTCTAAATCTCCCCTCTTCCAGTTTAAACCCATTACCCCTCATCCTGACATCACTAGACCTTCTAAATAGCCCATCCCCAGCCTTCCTGTAGGCTCCCTTCAGATACTGGAAAGCCACTATAAGGTCTTCTCAAAGCCTTCTCTTCTCCAGGCTGAAGAGCCCCAACTCTCTCAGCCTGTCCTCATAGCAGAGCTGCTGCAGCCCTCTGATCATCTTCGTGGCTCTCCTCTGGACCCGCTCCAGCAGTTCCATGTCCTTCTTGTGTTGGGGGCTCCAGAACTGCACACAGTACTCCAGGTGGGGTCTGACGAGAGCAGAGTAAAGGGGGAGAATCACCTCCCTTGCCCTGCTGGCCACACTTCTCTTGATGCAGCCCAGCACACGGTTGGCTGTCTGGGCTGCATGTGCACACTGCCGGCTCATGTTGAGCTTCTCGTCGACCCAGACCCCCAGGTCCTTTTCCTCAGGGCTGCTCTCCAGCCATTCATCACCCAGCCTGTATCTGTGCCTGGGATTGCACCGACCCAGGTGCAGGACCTTACACTTGGCCTTGTTAAACGTCATGAGGTTGGCCTGGGCCCACCTCTCCAGCCTGTCCAGGTCCCTCTGGATGGCATCCCTGCCCTCCAGCAAGTCAACTGTGCCACACAGCTTAGTGTCATCTGCAAACTTGCTGAGGGTGCACTCAATTCCTCTGTCCATATCACTGACAAAGATGTTAAAGAGCACTGGTGCCAGCACTGACCCCTGAGGAACACCACTTGTCACAGGTCACCAGGTGGACATTGTGCCATTGATCACCACTCTCTGCATGCGACCATCCAGCCAATTCCTTATCCAGCAGTGCTCCACCCATCCAGTCTGTGTTTTTCCAGTTTGGTGACCAGGATGTCATGTGGGACAGAGTCAAATGCCTTACTCAGGTCCAGGCAGATGACATCAGTTGCCCTTCCCCTGTCCATTGCAGCTGTGACTTCATCATAAAAAGCCACCAAATTTGTCAGGCACGCACAGATAAACAGCAGCTAGTTACTTTGAAGGAAAGCCATTACAAACATTTCTGAGGAACAGCACCACATCTAGTGACAGACAGTGGCACAAAATGTGGGACACTGGTCATGACACCAAGATGAAGGCATCAAGAGGAGAGAAGACACTCCAGAAGAAGAGGCAGGGAGCTTGGAAAAGCAGCACTGCAGAAATGGAGCTGTAACAATACAACACATTATTCTGGACCAGTGGTTTTAAGAAGCAGATGACTACAAGCTGACTGTTAAAACTGGAAATAAGTGACAAGTAAGACTGTAAGAATGTTAGCAGACATTGGCAACATGACATGGAAAGATTATGAAACATTGGTGTACAGGGTTAACCCTCCTGGGGGGGGTGGTCTTGACCCCTCCCCAGGGGTGGGTCTGAACACTACCAGGTGTGGTGGTTTAGCCCACTCCCACTTCCTGTCTAAGATCCATAAAAGCAGAGGGAATTCCAATTTTCAGTCTCTCTCCCTGCCTCCCTGCTTGCCAGCAATCAATCACCATCCTATTTCCTGCTGCTCTTTTGTTTCACCACATGGCTATCACCCACGAGGCGGACAAAACCCTTTGCCATCAAATCTGGTTGTATATTTACATATTTTGTGTCTTGTTTTCCCTTCCCTATATCTTTGTAACTTCCCTACCTCATATACTTTTTATTTATTGTTAAACTTTTCTTCTTTTAAATTCCAAATCATAGTGAGATTATTTATTTGGGTCTGCATACCTTTCCTCTCTCCATCTAATTGCTTTTCTTTGAGAAAGAAAGGGGAAGAGGGAAGGGCATCCTATAAATTGTTATTGGTTCTATCAACTATATTTGAGCCTCTGGGAAATCTAAATTAGAACTGAGACAATTGGTGTGAATCTTCCTCAGAAAAGGAAAGCAAAATTTTGTGTTGCATCAGGAAGAATTTTTCTGAAAAACACAGCAGATAATTTCACACAGTTTTGAATGTGCATCTTTATCAAATGCATGGGACCAAATCAATGCAAAAGAGATTTGCCAAGACCAGAAACACTGCCTATGTGAAGAGGTTAATGTTATCTAGCTTGTTTCACCTTGCAAAATGAAGGATTAGAATCATTGTCTCTAAATGCCTTAAGTAAATAAGAGAGAGATAACAAAAGCAAACTAGCCTTAGGTTTACCTGACCAGGAAATTACAGAATTTCTAGTTGTGTTGAAGTAGGGTTCAGATCAGATTTTCAGTACAAGCAATGCATACATTTTAATTAGATTATAGAAACAAAATAGACAGTTTGCGAGTACAGGAAACAACTCATGAAATCTATTGATTTTTTTGTTTCCCCTACTGATACAGTGTTTGATTTTCAGATTTCATTAATTGGCAGTAGCCAATCTCCTTACAAATAGACATTATATTGAAAACACCTAACACTCTCTTTCTATTGGCAGTCCTCAGCCGCTAGTAGTTCTGTATGTTTCCACTTAGCATAGCTCCTAACAAACCTGCTTGGTATCTGTAAAAATCACGACTGGTAATGTAGTAGCTTTAAAACACAACCATTTCTTTGTAGTTTATAATGCATATGAGTAACAATATTGCAAAGCATTTTGCCACAAACCCAGATGGATTCATGTTCCAACAGTCAAATTATATTAAGAGATTAAAACCCGCTGATGTCTTTATATCATACCCATCACTTTAGCACCCGATGCATCTAGAAACAACAAAGAAAACTGCAATGTAATTGTAATCTATTGCATTTTGAAAAGCATACTCTAATATTTCCTAAAAAAACAAAAACAAGCTTGAGCCAACAAGCCGCAGAAGAAATCACTGAATACTATTGTGATTCACACATCGTTAACAGACACATGAAATAACTTAAGCACTTGAAACAACAGCCTTCCTCTTGCTATTCTCCCCAGGATGAACAGAACTTGGTGTATTGATTCTGGTGTGCAGGAGTTAGTAAGCTGAAAAAAAAAAAAAGTTCACAGCACAGATTAATAATTTCTTCAGTGTTCACCCAACAGAAGGGGATTTAACTTCTTATTTGCAAATTAGCTAAGTATGATAATATGGAGTGATAAGTATGATAATATGTAGTATCTGAAGGGAGCCTACAGAAAGGCTGGGGAGGGACTATTTGCAAGGTCTAGTAATGTCAGGACGAGGGGGAATGGGTTTAAGCTGGAAGAGGGGAGATTTAGACTGGATGTTAGGAGAAAGTTCTTTACAGTGAGGGTGGTAAGACACTGGAACAGGTTGCCCAGGGAGGTTGTGGATGCTTCCTCCCTGGAGGCATTTAAGGCCAGGCTGGATGAGGCCTTGAGCAACCTGCTCTAGTGGGAGGTGTCCCTGTCTATGGCAGGGGGTTGGAGCTGGATGATCCTTGAGGTCCCTTCCAACCTAAACCATTTTATGAAAATAAAAGAGAGCTACTTTTAAAGATTCTTTTAAATGTAGATCTGTGGATTCCAGCATTTTCTCATTTAGATACACAGCGTGAGACAGATGCAAGGTGATTAATAAATGTCAGAGAACGAGATAAACAATATGTCCCAACATCTCAAAAAAAAAATTGTCTTGAGCTACGTTTCTGAGAAGTGCTAAGTGAGCATCTTCCTTGTAATCACTGTCCCAAAGATCCCCTCTTGCATGAGCTCACATCCCCAGGAGCTCCCCTATATGCAACAACTGGACAAGAAACCAACTAAGGAATGCAGAGTGAGCTTGTGCATGCTAACGTGAGACCATCTGCCTGACTGCTCAGCTTGCATGGACTGAAAGAATACCATTCTGGACCACCGTGCCTGAAACTGAGCTCCTGTCACCTAACACACATAGGAGGCAAAGGCTTCTAGTTGAGACAGATGATGCTGATTCTGAGCCTACCACAAGCTAGAGCAGGCGTCCTCAAACTACGGCCGCGGGCCAGATACGGCCCCCCAGGGTCCTCAATCCAGCCCGACCGTATTTATAGAACATTCCCCCCGCCGCCACTTAATCCGCTCGCCGGCCTCCACAGCCCCAAGCACCCACCGGGCCTGGGCTGGAGCCGAACTATAGTCCAACAGTGTCTCAGGGACAGTGAACTGTCCATCTGTTTAAAAGGTTTGAGGACCCCTGCTCTAGAGGCTCCTGATTTATCAACTGCAGCGATCATTTCAGAGAAACCAGCCAGACAAGGGGGCTCAACTCTAGAAACCCCCTACCACACCGAGCATGCCCAACACAACCGGACAATAGGCCTGGCTGAGCAAATCACTCCCGGAAAATGCTAAGTGATTCTCAGAAAAACGTGCACATCGAATGAGGCAGCCAGGGGAAAGAAGAGAAGCTCCAACCTGCAGACAGTGCACTCCCCACCCACTCTCTTCAAACGGACTTTTGGGATGCCGAATGACTCCGAGGTGACCTTTCTCCTGTCTGCGTGGGTGTGCTTCTTTCTTTTCTTTCTCTTTCATTCCCCATCTCTCTTTCTCTTTCCCTCTCCTCATCCCTCGCTCTCCTCATGTGTGTGCTTTTGACACCACTTGTGCCTTAATTCTGTGTCTGCGAATCCGAACGTCCCATACCCAAGATTCCTCTGGATGGGAACAAGAACTGATATTTCACAATTTAAAAAATACATTTCCTAACTTATATTTTGTGTTTTAGAAACAAAAAAAAACCCAACCCTTTCACCTATTTTATCAAGTCATTAAGCTACCTCATCATTAAAATACCATGTTTGCATTCATTATGATGGTCCACAAGTAATTCATATTAATTATACTCTGTAAGAAACAAAAGGGTTATTTCTGTATTTGCATTATTATTTGCAGTATTTGTATTGTATTTTTGAAAAACGCACCACAAAATTTGGTGACAGAAGTGAACCATGATCACTCACAGGAAAAGAAAAACACATCTTTTGTGTGAATCACTAAAAGCTCCCAAAGTTTGACAAACAACAGTTCATCAGAGCAGTTAAACATATCTATGAAACACACTCTTTTTCTAATATGCAGTTGAGGAAAATGCTTGTTAACTTTGCACTTTGCCTGTATCTTACCCTTAAGCATTGAAGAGAGGTTGTATCCAGGTGGGGGTTGGTCTCTTCTCCCAGACAACCAGCAATAGAACAAGGGGACACAGTCTGAAGTTGTGCTGGGGGAGGTATAGGCTGGATGTTAGGAGGAAGTTCTTGACAGAGAGAGTGATTTGCCCTTGGAATGGGCTGCCCAGGGAGGTGGTGGAGTCACCGTCCCTGGAGGTGTTCAAGAGAAGACTGGATGAGGCACTTAGTGCCATGGTCTAGTTGACTGGCTAGGGCTGGCTGCTAGGTTGGACTGGATGATCTTGGAGGTCTCTTTCAACCTGGTTGATTCTGTGATTCTATGATAGACCATTTCTGAAGGGGTTATACAACCACAACTGAATCATAAACTGAATCATATCTGTGCCTGGGTCGGTGCAATCCCAGGCACAGATACAGGCTGGGTGATGAATGGCTGGAGAGCAGCCCTGAGGAGAAGGACCTGGGGGTCTGGGTCGACGAGAAGCTCAACATGAGCCGGCAGTGTGCACATGCAGCCCAGACAGCCAACCGAGTGCTGGGCTGCATCAAGAGAAGTGTGGCCAGCAGGGCAAGGGAGGGGATTCTCCCCCTTTACTCTGCTCTCCTCAGACCCCACCTGGAGTACTGTGTGCAGTTCTGGAGCCCCCAATACAAGAAGGACATGGAACTGCTGGAGCGGGTCCAAAGGAGAGCCACGAAGATGATCAGAGGGCTGGAGCACCTCTGCTATGAGGACAGGCTGAGAGAGTTGGGGCTCTTCAGCCTGGAGAGGAGAAGGCTTCGAGGAGACCTTATAGTGGCCTTCCAGTATTTGAAGGGAGCCTACAGGAAAGCTGGGGAGGGACTATTTACACGGTCTAGTAATGTTAGGACGAGGGGGAATGGGTTTAAGCTGGAAGAGGGGAGATTTAGACTGGATGTTAGGAGGAAGTTCTTTACAGTGAGGGTGGTAAGGCACTGGAACGGGTTGCCCAGGGAGGTTGTGGATGCTTCCTCCCTGGAGGTGTTTAAGGTCAGGCTGGATGAGGCCTTGGGCGAGCTGCTCTAGTGGGAGGTGTCCCTGCCTGTGGCAGGGGGTTGGAGCTGGATGATCCTTGAGGTCCCTTCCAACCTAAACCATTCTATGATTCTATAAAATTAAAACCCAAAGTTTTCAGTTAGCAAAATTAAGACTAATTAAAATTTTATTGAGGTAATGGAATGATTACAATAAGTGGAAGCTATACTTGACTTCATTACACAGATATGTGTAGGTACTTCTTAAACTGTCCCTCTCTCACTGAGTGAAAGACTTAGCCACCCACAGACAAATCCATTAAAATCTGTTGAATTATTAGCCTAAAACATTTGCATCAGTAAAGGAAAAAAAAAAGGAACAGTCTCTAAAAGTCTAAAAGATACATATTTAGTCAGAAATATAAAATTATGTACTTTGATTATGGAAAAAAAATAAGATGAAATGGTGATCAGATAGCGGATTATCCTTTTTTGTTTCAGTGTGTCTTCCGAAACGAGCTAGTATATTCATTCAATAATAAACTACTAAAACATGGGATTGTGCATCTGTCTATCTGATCAAAGATCTGAAGAACATAATTATTCTTGTAAGTACATTAGTAACACTAAAGATGATTCCACATACACAAATNCCCACACACAAATAAAAAAGAAACTGGAAATCTTACCCCCCCCCCCCCCACCACCCCAGTATAGGTAGTAACACATTTGGACTTGCAACTTCATATCTCACCTCACAGAACTGCCACAGAAAGCATTTTTACTGAACAGATTCCTATTTGGTAAACAGAATACCATCAGGGGCAAGTCCATTGTTTTCATGACAAATTTGTTTTTTCACGATCCTGTGTTTTGTTGCAGGGAACTAGGGAATATTTTGTGGCTTGTGATACATGGTGTGGATGTCCTCAGGACCCTTGCACAGCAAGAAACTGGCATGTGTTTGCTTACAATCATTGTCCATACTCTACAATAAATGCATATTGTCCTGTTCATTCTCATGTTCCCAGTGATGCTCATATTCAGTTCAGTTCATCTCCCTGATAAAAAATAAAATCAACATGGGCTTTCAGAGAAACCATCCAAATATTAACATTTAGCACTTCTCCCCCACCCCCACCCCAAGGATGTATTCAGCACAGTAAGAGGGTTGAAGCTCTTCACAGTGTTACACCAGACAGCAGTTTGTTCTACAATTGCACGATGGTTCACAGGATAGCATTTCATAGATACTTTGCTAGAGCTACTCCTAAAAACATAACTGAAATGAATATTTTCTGTTCTTCACTTGTAGAGGCCAATCTCTTTATATCATGTATTTGAGAGCCTTCATCTCCAGCTCTGTTTCTCGCTAACCACTTGTGGTTGGGGCCAGATTACCAAATTTTGAATGAGCCTGAGGCCATGCAGCCTGGCTATGCTTCATACCATAACTTCAGTTCTATCAAATAGGCTGATACAAGGACAAAGGTTCAGCATGTGATCGGCACTGCTGTCACATCACCTGATGCAGGAAAGCACCCCCCTCCAATCTCAGTCCTGCCACATACAACACGTGAAATCTCTACCACTGAATGAAGCCTTTATGCTTCAGTTACTCTGAGTGGATAATCTTAATACAGTGGAAAAAAACAATTTTATACAGCAAGATAAAGCAGCTTCACCCCCGTAACAACACTAGCTATAAACCGTGTAAGGCTTATTTCTCACCAAAAAGATCTTTACATAGCAGTGATATTTTACATGGCAGCGTTCTCCTTTCTTGACAATGAGTGTCTCCGTAAACTACAACAATTTGACACAAAGGATTCCCTGGTATTTATGACTTCTCTTGGAAAGTAAACCTAACTGAGCAGTCTGAATGCCTGTGTCTTACTTCACCTGTTGCCCACTACAGAAAAAGTATGCCTCGCATTGTTCTGCAGGAGCTTGAAAAGCCTTCCTTGTGTAGTCATAAGTATCCTTCAGTTTTTACTAATTCAGCAATTCAAACATTGAAGAAAACATTGCAAAAAATCCATTATAAATTCTGATTCATAAAAAACCCCAAACAAACAAACAAAAGAAGAAAAACCAACCAACCAAACAAACAAAAAAAAAACAAGATCCAGGGCTAGGAACCTTGCTATCTAAATGCTGGGGTAAATTGATCCAGAGTAGAAATGCTTCTCTGCCTCACTAAGTCATGTTTCTGGCTAAATTAAAAGTTTTAAGTGCAAACAATTTGTGTTTAATACTCATAGCATATTTACCATTATAGCCTGCAAAAAGGAAATGCTTTTAGGTATTACTTATCAATGTAGTCAATTTGAGACACAAAATATTTTTCTGTATCTTGTTTGATTTGAGTTTAGGAATATTTAATAAGTATTTCTGTTATAGTTAATAAGTATTACTGTTTAAGGCTACATCTCCTATGAGAACAGACTGAAAGAGTTGGGGCTGTTCAGCCTGGAGAAGAGCAGGCTCTGAGGTGACCTTATTGTGGCCTTCCAGTATCTGAAGGAGGCCTACAAAAAAGCTGAGGATGGACTTTTTAGGCTACCAGGTAGCGACAGGACGAGGGGGAGCGGAGCAAAGCTGGAGGTGGGGAGATTCAGACTGGACGTGAGGAGGAAGTTCTTCAGCATGAGAGTGGTGAGAGCCTGGAATGAGTTGTCCAGGGAGCAGGTTGAGGCCCCATCTCTGGATGAGGCTCTGGCCAGCCTGATCTAGGGTAGGGTGTCCCTGCCCATGGCAAGAGGGCTGGAACTAGATGATCCTTGTGGACCTTTCAACCCTGACTGATTCTATGATTCTGTGAAAGCAAAAGAAACATTTTTAAAAGCTGATTTCACTGCTTTTCACCCTGAGCTTTACATATAATTTTGCACAATCCATTTGGACACAAAAGACAGAAGACCCAAATGTCCTAAGCTCCCCAAAGTCCACATTTATTTGGAAACAGTACTTCACCTTTCCATAAATGTTTAAAGAAACAATACGAAAATCTTTTAACTAGGGCTATTCAGTGCAAGTCATGTATCAAAATTAAGTTTAGCATCTGGATTATTTGTTAACAGTTAATTAACATGAACTGCCTTTGTACAGTAATACAACTTCTGCCACATCATTCTGTCACCTCCAAACACTTCTTTTCTGCAGAAATGTGTATTTCAGCAACTTGTTAAATAATCCAGTACAATATGATGCAATTTTGATCTTCAGCCTTGAAGGTGATTTTGCTTGAAGAGCAAGGGATTGGACCAGAGATCTCCAAGATCTCTTTAATTTATTCTATGACTCTACAATTCTATATTAGTAATTTCTGTATTAGCAAAAAAACCTAAATATAGTAAATTCTATATTAGCATTTCTGTATTATGAAACATAATTTGACGAGGAAAATGACAGCAGATATTTCGACTGTATTATCAGTATTAGAGAACCTATGCCTGGTATCCAACAGAAGCTTCTTCACAAAAATATAACCTTTGGGATACTGGAAATACCTACAATTCAGAGTATTTTTGTCTTGTTAAGACACGGTCTAAACTCTACTGCACATATAGCCCAGTTCAATTTTTTTTTAGAGAAACTCAGACTTAAGATGCACAACTTCCCTTTTTTTTCCCATTTAGCTTAGTCACAGTTAATTATTCCATTAACCTCTTTCCTTGGAAATGTCTTTCTCCTCTAAAGACTTCTGGAAAGTATTTAGACACATCAAAGTGAAAATCATTCTTCTGTGCTTAGTTGACACACTATCATTTAATCAAGTATCTAAGCATTGCTTTCCCTGCTTGTTTTTTATTGTGTTGTGTATCATTCCCCCATCTGTCCATTCCCTGACACATATAACCCCCCCTTTTTTTTTGGGGGGGGGGGGGAGGGGAGAGAGGGTGAGGGTCTTTCCCAGTAGATCTCAAACTAAATATTTATATGGGGCTGCAATTACGTATCAGGAGCCCCATGAGAAGAGTATTACCTGCAACATTCCTGAAGATGAAACATACAGTCCTAACAAAAAGCATTAGAATAGAATAGAATAGAATCAATCAGATTGGATTCTGATCTCCAAGATCATCCAGTCCAACCTAGCACCCAGCCCTAGCCAGTCAACCAGACCATGGCACTAAGTGCCTCATCCAGTCTTTTCTTGAACACCCCCAGGGCCGGTGACTCCACCACCTCCCTGGGCAGCCCATTCCTCAGAGATCTATAAGAGAAGAAGTATAACAGAATGCTGAATCTGCCTTTGTTGTTGCTTGTGGGATTATTTCTATTTTGTCCTCAGTGTAGACACATCGGAAAAGAAGAGTTTTCTTATCTGTAAATATTTGTAGCTTGTGATGGCAAATCAGATTATTAAAAAAAAAAAAAAGTCAAGCACTGAAATGGCAACAGCTGTGTATGGGACCACTGAGGTCCTCCAGAAAAAATGTCATTGCTTGAAAAAAGGTGCTTTAACTGTCCCTATTTCAACACAAAGCATAACTACACATCCAGGATGTTACTTCTCTTAAGGCACAGACACACAGCTCGTTTTCTTCCCTGCTTTTCACCAACTACATATTTTTTTAAAGTCTTAACAAGTTCTCATTCTAGTATGAATACATTTACTCATAAAAAAAAAAAAAAGACACTGGGTTTACCCCTTAAAAGAGGCCTTCGAAGCCTTTAATTCTTAGAAGATAATTCAATAAATGCTTGGATAAGCAACTGTGTAAGATATATCTATTTCACCACTATCACATAAGGTTGAAATTACATCTGAAGAACAGCAACCACAATTTCCATTATGTAATCCCATGTGTTAAAATACTGCATCGATCAAATTGATCAACTGTGTACATATATTGCACATTTATTCATATTAATGCTTGAACGTCTAGGAAATCTCTTGGGCTCAGACGTCTTTGCTTTACCACAATAAACCATATTTCACAAAGAATTACTTTAATTTTCCAGTACATTAGCCTCATTCAGATAGATTTTTCCATGCAAAATACAGAAAGAACAAACAACAGAAGAGACAAACGAAACTGAAAACTGAAAAAAATAGCATAAGAGTGATACTTTGTTGTAACTTTTACGAGGTAGGATATTCATTTAATCTGCAGCATCCATTTTAAACTACTCTCAGCCAGGCAGTGTCAGATAAAAACTCATTGCCATGGTTTATGCACCACTGGTACAAGAACAGAGGTGAGAATGTGAAATAGAGGTGATACAACTTCTTAATATTAACTAGACTAAAAGGACAATATAAATACTCTTCTAAGGGAATAACATTTTAAAAAGAACTAAAAAATACTGCATGGAAACCTTTTGGACATTTTTGCTGACTAAGATTTTTTTGCCTTGCTTCTCTGTCTTGCTTCAAGCTGAGGACATGATTGGATTTCTCTTTTCTGGCAATAAATGCCACACACTGACAAAAGCCAAGAAGCTGAGGTACCACAAGGGCTAAAGGATGATGGAGACCAGCAAACTAAAAAGACAAACAGAACAGGGTTAGCATGTACCTAAGATTTACAAGGAAGAACCAAGTGCTAGCATAAAGCCAACAAAAGGGGAAAAAAAAAAGGCAAACCCACAAACAAACAAAAAAACCCTAAAAAAGTTTTAGGTCTGGCAGAAGCTACAGCCCCTTCCGCACACATTTGTCTAGATATGAGACCACGAATGTCATCCTGTTTCAAATGATATCAGTATATACAGGCTTCACAGACAAATGACAGATGACACAAGCACTGAAGTGTGTTTAAGCACTCAGCCAGGACTTAATTTATTTCTATACATTTATGTGGAAGTGGTTTGGGAGATTTAGAGCTATGACACCAGGCTGCCCATGGCAGGGAATAATAGTGAGTCGTATCCTTGACCTTTCTTATATGATTTTAAAAACAGGCCATAAATTTTATCATTGCAGCAAGTCACCAAGCAATGACCCACTCAGAGTGCTGTCTTTTCTGTCTGCATGAGGTTACAAGGAGGAAATCTTTCTTCTTCCACATGTCTCTGGCCATCCTACAGGGTTTGCCTGCTCTATCCAGACCTTTTTTATGTTTTTACCATTTGGGATGTGGATGTGAACACAGTTTAAGTGTGATGTGATGCCTTATTGCCAAATGAAAGAAGATTTACAGTTATTTCCTGCAGAGGTGACTCTAGAGTCCCTTATTTGCTTACTCAGCTAGTGGCGGAGCTTTGTGTTCACATTAAGTAGAGGTCTTGCAGAGTTGCAGAGTTGCAGAGTCTATAATCCCAAGACAGGGGCAAGTGAAATAAGTTTGGCAATGGGAGCAGAGCTCTGAGGATAAGTGGAACTACAACCTGCCTCAAAACTTACCATGAAACTAATACAATTATACAAATAAAAAGAAAATTCAAGGTTGCATTATAAAGGACAAATGCAGTGAGAACTCTTGCTGCTCTCCAGGGCAAAGGCAATTTGGTAGCTCAGTAGTGACCCACTGCAAGGTCTCAACATGAGCTTACTGCAAAGACCAAGCACACAGAATGAAATATGAATAACTCTTCCCTCAGAAACACATTTAGTGAATAAAAGAGAGAATCTGCCCACTTTCACATACATCTCATCACATTAACATATGGGAAACCAGGATTTACAATAGCAAAAAATAAATGTGGACTGGTGAAAAAAACAACATCCTGGGAACATTTAAATATATTGCAAAGTCCCATTTTCAAATATCAAGTTAAGCCAGATAACAGAAGCTTTAGAAGCCCTACCTAGTATAGACCAAGGCTCTTTACTATATCTCTGCTACTATAATAATATCTTCTTGCAATAAAGCCAAAAATAAAATTCATAGTTACTTCCAACAATTTTGGAAATGACTGAAACCTTTTTCTGGTAATGGTAGATCTAAAAGTAGCTTTGCAGAAGCAACCAGAAAATTACATACTTAACTAGAACACCTAAAACCCAAGAATTCTCCCAAAGAAACAACAGGCAAGATCAGTATGGTAAGATCTTCTGTTCTATTTCTCCACTTCTTTCACATAAAAGCTGCTCAGCAGTCTGCACACTGATAGCCTTCATAGTAGGCTATACCTAATCTCTCTTTTTCATTTTATTTTCCCAACTTGTACTACACTGAGTCATTAACCAGCTGCAGAAGTTCATAGCATGATTTCCTTATCAACCCAGTTTTTCCACCTAGCTTTGTCAGTAGAAGAAAGAATTACGTTCAAATCAAGATGTCTTACACTGCAATCACGGAGTTTAAGTGTAGCTTCCTTTGAGTCAAATTTAAAATTTAGGATAAATTACGAACCGCCCTTGAGCTCAACAGCCAATTAAAATAACACACATGGCAGAATGCTTACTACAATGTTTTTCCTCAAAGAAATCCCAGTTATATTGCCATTACACTTTTTCACAGGCTGTGTATTCTAACCGGATGAGACAAAAATGACAAAAATATGGCATTTATTAACAGGAATTTATTCTTACATATTGTGCTAGTTTGAGCCTAGCTAGCATGTTTTGGTGAGAAGAACTAGATGATAGGCTGTAAAATGAAAACAATGGTGAGGTCTACTTCCCTCACAGTCTTGCTGGGATGTGTAAAGAAGAAAGGCAAAACAAAGATTAGTGCACTTGCTTCTTCTCTTCGTTGGGGAGCTTTGCCTGCTGGGGAGAAGCTGAGGCTGCTGGCTGGACTCTATCTTGCTTTCTAACCTCACCCTCCTTTTGCTTGGCTGCTTCACTTTGCTTTTTAACCCTCTTGGCCGAACCTTCATTTTTCCTTAGGACTGGGGTAAGGTTGAGAGGGGTAGGGGAAGGTGAGGGGAGTTGAGAGCTCCTCCTGGGGACTCAGGTTTCTGGGAGGGGAATTGTGTTTGTATTACCTTTTTTACCTTGTATATTTCTGTGTCTAACTCTATATACTGTAAATATCTGCTTGTAAATTGTGCCTGCTGTAAATATAAGCTTCATTCAAATTTCCAGAGCTGGCTGGTTCTAGTCTGGGTGATTTCTAAAAGTGTGGGGGGGGCGGGGAACACCCAAACCATCACACATCATCACTGAGAATTAGTCCTACACTAAAATGAAAATCAAAACCCAAGGCTACTGAAGTATGTGTTTCACAGAGACTAGTGATGTTACACTTAACAGTGATGCTTTATCCTCCCTCCTCCTGGTATCATGAAATATCCTTAACATTGTTGGATTTCTGAATTTGGAAATGCTACTGATTAGTAAAAAGAAAAAGCCTTCCAGCTACAAAGTGGTAATTTAAACCTTCCTTCTATGTCTGTATGGCTTAAAGTGTTACTGGTTTTAATGACCATGTGAAGATTTACATTATAAAAAATGTGGTAGTGCCTCCTAATGACAATTCAAGTCACAGAATTCAAACTAGTAGAAGACTTCTGTGTTCATTGCCTCTGCAGTAATAGTCTAGCAACTCTCTTACAGATTGCAAAGCATATCCAGCTTGGTGATTAACTCATTAAGAGTGGTTGGGATCCCCTCCTGGGGACTC
>WAAF01019151.1:396405-478340 GCA_013400475.1 Tricholaema leucomelas | reverse complement strand
TTTCTTCTCTGTACCTCTTGAGGTTGTAAAAATTCATCTGACATTACATTGCCATCTTCTGCCAGGAAAAACCCATTTCTGCTCCTTCTGAACTTCCACTTAGTGATACTGCTTGAACTAACAGAGCACAAACCTCACCTAGATCTTTCTTGTTTTTGCTATTGTTGTCAAATGTATTGTCCAGGAATGTCTGCAGAACACAGTCCTGAGAGGGTGTAACTGATTTCATGATGCACATCTCCAGCTAGGACAGTTCAAGACATTGACTGAGGGAGGTTCTTCTCCCCCTCTACTCTGCCCTGCTGAGGTCCCACCTGGAATATTGCATCCAACTCCAGGCTCCCCACTTCAAGAGGGACAAAGATATGCTGGAGAGAGTCCAAGGCAGGGCTGCAAGGATGCCGAAGGGCCAGGAGCACTGCCTGATGAGAAGTTGATAGCCCTGGGACTGTTCAGTCTGCAGAGTAGAAGGCTGAGAGGGGAGCTGAGCAGCATCTATCACTAGCTGAGGGCTCGGGGTCAGGAAGGAAGAGACAGGGACAGCCTCTGCTCACTTGTGCCCTGCCATAGGACAAGGGATGGAAACTGCAGCATGGGAAGTTTCACCTCAACAGAAGGAAGAACTTCTTTGCTGTAAGGGTGAGAGAGCAGTGGCACAGGCTGCCCAGAGAGGTTGTGGAGTCTCCTTGTCTGGAGCCTTTCCAGCCCTGTCTGGATGTGTTCCTGTGCCACCTGTGCTGGATTCTCTGGTCCCGCTCTGGCAGGAGGGGCTGAACTGGAAGCTCCCCAGAGGTCTCTTTCAACCTCTAATATCCTTTGACCCTGTGATCCAGACAAGGACAGCAAAGCTGGTGAAGGGTCTGGAGAACAGGACTGGTGAGGAGCAGCTGAGGCCATTTTGGTGGTGTTGTGGGACATGGCTTAGTGCTGGACTGGGCAGTGCTGGGTTAACAGTTGAACTTGATGAGCCTGGAGTTCTTTTCCAACCCTAACAATTCTGTGATTCCAGTCTGGAAATGAATTGCTTGTAATGGTGGGAAAGATGTATCACATTAGATGAAAAATACAATTGTGAGCAAGCCAGTCAATTGGATTCCAACTCACACAGAGTTCCAACAGTGACCATTTCCTTTCTTCTTTCAACATGACGTTTTTCTCTAAGAACTTTACTTGATTGCTAGGAAGCAAAGAAAAGGTTCATGCTTCCCCCTCACATTTTTTATTCAGAAGGAATCAAATAATTTTTTCCATGGAAGAGTCCTGTGAGAAGTCACCATCAGCATTCTGACAGCTGGGGGTGTTCAGCCTGGAGAAGAGAAGGCTCCAGGCAGACCCAAGAGCAGCCTGCCAATAACTGAAGTGGGCTACAAGAAGGCTGCAGAGAGACTGTTTGCAAAGGCTGCAGGGACAGGGTGAGGGCAATGGCTTCAAACTAGAGCAGAGCAGATGGAGATTGGATGTGACAAACAAGTTCTGCACCATGAGGCTGCTGGATCACTGCAGCAGGTTGCCCAGGGAGGTGGCTGAGGTGCCCATCCCTGTCAATATTCAAAGTGAGGCTGGACAGAGCTCTGTGCAACCTGCTTTAGTGGACGATGTCCCTGCTGAGTGCAGGGGGGTTGGACTGGATGAACTTTGGAAGTTCTTTCCAACCCAACTCATTCTGTGATTGTAATTGCTGTTCTCATCCCATCTCAAAACATGGATTCATAGTTGATAACTTTTCAGAGACATTTTCCATTACTTTGGTAATGAAAGAAAAGAGGAAATTCGAGCAAAGTAAGTGAAAAAGATGTCTTGTGGAGTAGAATGAAATGACCAAAGGGAGATATTTTATTTCCTACTTAATAATCAGGATTTTGTGGTTGTATCTGTCAAAGGTCAGAAATTTCTCTTGGCCTTCAAGGCTGGGATTGGTGCTACAAAACCTCAGCAGATCAACCATTCTATGGTAGAAGTTTCTGCTGCCCCCCCTTGGTGCGTTCTGAGCGTGTTCTCTCCTGGAGCTGCTTGGCTACAGGTGATTAATTTCCATGAGTGTGATTTGGTGTTTGCATTACTTAGGAAGTGTGGAGTGGTTAATTAGCTCAAGTAATGATTGAACAAATACTTGTTAAAACATGAATATGTAGTGGTATGTGAGTGCTTAGTAAGCCCCTGTACCAGTTCCAGGTGAGGGGTTGACTTCCTGGAAAGTAGCTCTGCAGAGAAGGAGCTGGGAGTGCTGGTGGACAACAAGCTCTCCATGAGCCAATGATGTGCCTTCAAGGGCAAGAAGGTCCCTACTCTTTTGAGCGTGAACAGCAGGTTGAGAGAGGTTCTTCTTCCCCTCTGCTCCAGTGAGGCCACAGCTGGAGTATTGTGTTCAGCTCTGGGCTCCTCAGTTCAGTCCAGCACAGAGCTACAAATGTTCTGAAGGCAGTGGAACATCTCCCTGCTGAGGGCAGGCTGAGGGAACTGAGGCTTGGAGCAGAGGAGCCTGAAAGGTGACAGGGAAATGCTGGAGAGAATCAAATGAGGATGATAAGGAGACTGGAGCATCTGTCTCAAAAGTCAAGGCTGAGAGCCCTGGGGCTGTTGAGTCTGGAGAAGAGCAGCCCCAGAGGGAATATGATCAATGCTCAGCAAGAGGTAAAGGGTGGAGGGGAAGAGGATAGGGCCAGGCTTTTCTTAGTGGTGCCCAGTGACAGGACAAGGGGCAGTGGGCACAAACTGGAACCTAGGAGGCTCCATCTGAACATTAGGGAAACTTTGGTGTGAGGGTGCTGGAGCCCTGGAGCAGGCTTATCTGAGAGGTTGTGGAGTCTCCTTCTCTGGGGAGATTCTAAACCCACCTGGGCATTGTGGTCCTGGGCAAGCTGCTGTGGTCAACTCTATTTTAGCAGGGGCCTGGAGTAGTGAATCTCCAGAGGTCCTTTCCAACCCCTACCATGCTGGGATTATAAATACAAATCTCTTTGGTTAACAGAGTGAAAAAACATTGTGATAAGGCTCTGACACCATGAGCTGCACCCAAGGCTGCAGAAGCAGTCTAGACCCGTGTAATCATTGGAGGGGTTTTGGGTAGGCAATTTGCAGTTACAGTGCCCTGAGGGCTTAGGTCACTTGGGAAGGCATCTTCAGCTCTGTGAACTTTTTAATCTGAGAGAAAGTTTTCATTCTGCTTCATACTTACAGCAAAAGCTGAATGTGCCAGTGCAATGACTTGCTTTTTTGTGGTGGAGAGCATCATGTGCTTTATCTGTGGAATGACTTCCTGGGATCCAATTTAACCTTCAATTTGCCTCTCTTAGGAGGCCACCAAGCTGTGCTTTGCCCAGCTTTAGCAAGCCCAGTACCTGAGACAGTGCTGCCTGTATTTTCCACAGCCTTTTTATCCTGCCAGACCGAAATCTTAGGGCAAATCCAGCTCTTTGTGTCCCTTTTCCATACTAATTCTAAATATTGAACTTCTTTCTAGTGATTCTCCACCACTCTTTTTTTTTTGCTTTCTAGATATTTTTTTTTCCTCCAGCAGCTTCCTTTCCTCCCCAGCAGGTGCCAACTTGGCACCGTTTAGGCTTCCTCTGAACTTGGTGCTGTGGCTGGTTCCAAGGCTGCTGAACAGGGAGCTCTTATGTGAGCAAGTGCAGCTGGAATTTTGTTCTTCCACTTTCTCCTCCTCCTCCTCCTCTCTCCTCTGCTTTTCCCTTCAACTCACTCCGCAGCAGGCTGGTGAAGCTGAAGAGCAAGAGCATGTTGTCTCCTGCCAGGAGCAAGCCTCACACACAGCTGGGCAGTGTGCCACAGCTTGCTTGGGTAGGTGCTGACTGCCATGAGGGTGGGAGACACTGCAGGAGGCTGGAGCTGCACGGGGCAGCCTGGCACCTCTGCCAACTGCAGTGACACGTAGGGCTGCCACCAGTCTCTCCTCTTACTGGGCTGTCCTTCTGCAGGAGCTTTAAGATGAAATGCAGCCTCTCTCATGAGCTGCAGGAGAATGTGTTGCTGACTACCTTCCTTTAGAAAGCCCAACAAAAGAATAAATAAGAGAATCATAGAATCACAGAATGGTTTGGGCTGGAAGGAGCCTCTGAAGCTCATCCAGTCCAGCCCATCTGCACTCAGCAGGGACATCCACCACTAGATCAGGTTGCCCACAGCCCTGTCCAGCCTCACCTTGAATATCTCCAGGGATGGGGCCTCAACCACCTCCCTGGGAAAACTGTTGCAGTGTTCCAGCACTCTCCTGGTGCAGAACTTGTTCGTCACATCCAATCTCAATCTGCTCTGCTATAGTTTGAAGTCATTGCCCCTCAAAGTCCTGTTGTAGGCAATGGGACAGCTGAAATACTGTGTTTAAGGAGGAGTAACAACAGTGCCTGTGGAACCATTTACTGCTCTAGGTTTGAGCAGCTGAGGGAGCTGAGGTTGTTTTTCTGGAGAAAAGGAGGCTGAAAGCAGACCTTCTCGCTCCCTGCAACCCTTTAAAGGAGGTTGGAGCCAGGTTGATCTCTTGTCCTTGGTATCAAGTCATAGAATGAGAGGAAGTGGCCTGGCATTGTGCCAGGGGAGGGTTAGATTGGAGATCAGGAACAATTTCTTCGCTGCAGTAGTGTTCAGGCATTGGAACAGGCTGCCAGGGAGGTGGTGTTCAAGAAACCTGTGGACATGGTTTAGTGGCCATGGTGGTGTTAGGTCAATGGTTGGACTCGATCTTAGAGGTCTTTTCAAGATGATTTTTTCAGTTAGGCTTTGCTATTGAGAATAGGAAATGTCTGTCTGACTGTGTTTTCATTCACATGTCTGTCTCCAAAGGCATGAAAGCACTTCTTGGCTTACTTTTGGATCAAACAGGCTCTGTCTCTGCATGATGAGACTTGTTCTGCAGTTCTCAAGCACTTTATTAGTGTTGGTTTTACTTTCAGAAGCTATTGATGTTTCCTGAGAGGTTGGCTACCAGCAGTGCTGCTTAGAGCAGGATCACACAATCTGAGGATGTTACAGGTTGGAAGGGACCTCTGGAGAGCTTCCAGTCCAACCTCCCTGCCACAGCAGGACCAGAGAATCCAGCACAGGTGGCACAGGAACACATCCAGACAGGGCTGGAAAGGCTCCAGACAAGGAGACTCCACAACCTCTCTGGGCAGCCTGTGCCACTGCTCTCTCATCCTTACAGCAAAGAAGCTCTTCCTCATGCTGAGCTGCAACTTCCTGTGCTGCAGTTTCCATCCTCAAATTGTCTCAGTTCTAGTTTAAATTTCCCTGAGGCTTAAAATACATACATATATATATAGCTAACAGAACCACTACAATTATAGAATGCCTTCCCCTCTCCCCTCTTTTGGAAAGAAAGGAAAGGTAAGAACACCCCCAAATAAACAGTCTCACTTTGATTTGGAAGTTGAAAAAAAACTTTAAATAGAAGCTATGTAAGGTAGAGGAGTTACAAAGAGGTATAGGGAAGGGAAAGGAAAAAACCGAGATATAAGTATATATATACACACACACACACAACCAGATTGATGGCAGTGGATTTGATGGCAATGGATGGAAGTAGATTTTCAGGATCTGTCCACCACGTGGAAGGATGAGCATGTGGTAAGATAGGAGCAGCAGGAACCAGTGTGATGTTACGAGGCAAGGAGGGCAAGAACAAGAGAAAGAAGTTGTTCCTCTGGTTTTATAGGGGGCTAGACAGGAAGTGGGAATGGGTTAACCACTACACCTGGGGCCAGGTTCAGACCCACCCCCGGGGAAGAGTCCTGAGGACCTGGGGGTAGGTTCAAGACACACACACACACCCCTGGAAGGTTAGCCCTTTACATGTCCCTTGCCCTTGTCCTGTGGCAGGGCACAATTGAGCAGAGGCTGTCCCTTCCTTCCTGACCCCCAGCCCTCAGTCTAGTGATAGACATTGCTCAGCTCCCCTCTCAGCCTTCTCCTCTGCAGACTCAACAGCCCCAGGGCTCTCAGCCTCTCCTCATCAGGCAGTGCTCCAGGCCCTTCAGCATCCTTGCAGCCCTGCCTTGGACTCTCTCCAGCAGATCCCTGTCCCTCTTGAAGTGGGGAGCCCAGAACTGGATGCAGTATTCCAGGTGGGACCTCAGCAGGACAGAATAGAGGGGGAGGAGAACCTCCCTCTATCTACTGCCCACACTCCTCTTAATGCCCCCCTGGATCCCAGGCCTTCTTGACCAGCAGGACACATTGCTGTCCCTGGAGAGCTTCTTGTCCACCAGTGCAGTGTTTCACTAAGGTCACTTTCACACTTCACAGTCTCTTTGTACACACTCAGGTGGCTTTTCTTGGCTCAATTTGTAGCAGGTCAAGCCGTGCGGTGATCCTAGATGTCTCTGAGGCTGCAGCTTCAAGGTTAACAACACTTCTTATCAAGTCCTTGACTGCACTGTAACATGCCAGGTTGTATTAAAGTGTGTGGGAAGGGCAGGAGAAGACTTTTGGCTTCCTATTGATATTCTGTTTAAAAGTGCCGTTTGTCATTATTATTCTGCTGTTGGCTCTCTTGCCCTGAGACTCAACCTGAAAATCTAAGGTTTGTGTTTTTGGTTCAGTAATCGATTTTTCAAATATTAACCAGAGCTACAGTGAACAATTCCATGTCAAACTCTGTTTGGGATAGCATCTGCCCACTAATAGGTGTGTTATGAGACATCTGTGAATCTTTGTGTAATCCATCTACTGTAAGAGGAGATCTCCAGAGGCTTTCAACAGTGTTAAGAGATATCATGAAGCGTATTTGTGAGGTTGGAAGGATGGAGTTGAAGTTTTAGGCTGAATAAGCTCGTAATGAGCTGGTGTGCAAGAAGGATAACAAGGCTGGAGGGCCCCTGAGATTGAAGGTTGGGATGATCTGAGAGGTTAAAGCAAGCAGAACCAAGCCGCAATACAGCAGCATCCAAAGCAGGAAAGTTTTGTCAGCCTGCGGAGCTAATGCCTCAGTTTGGCTTTTTTACAGAGCCACATCTGGAATGGGCTGCCTGGGGAGGTGGTGGAGTCACTGTCCTGGGAGTGTTTAGGAAAAAGCCTGGAGGTGTCACTTGGTGCCATGGTTGAGTTGATCAGATGGTAGTGGATGACAGGTTGGACTCAATGATCTCAAAGGTCTTTTCCAACCTGGCTCATTCTGTGATGGCCAAGCCCAAAGACAGATGAGAAATGGATTTTTGGTCATTTGGAGGCTGGTCCCCAGTAGTGTTCCTCAAGGCTCATTGCTCATGCCTGATGACAAAACAAGGAGCAATGAGTGGAAGTTGAGCCATAGGAAGTTCCATGGAAACAGGAGGATTTTTTTATCGTGTGGGGGGGCAGGCTGCCCACTGGGGCATTGTGGAGTCTCCTTCTCTGGAGATATTCAAAGCCCACCTGGATGTGTTCCTGTGTGACCTACTCTAGGTGCTTCTGCTCTGGCAGGGGGTTGGACTGGATGAGCTTTGGAGGTCCCTTCCAGCCCCTGACATTCTGTGATTTTGTGTGAGCTGGATGCAGATCAAACCATTAAGGTGTCCCCTCCATGACCTTGTGAAGAGTTTCACACTGAGCCCCACACTTCTGGAGGACAGTTTAGATGGCAAAGGAGACGGCAAATCAGTGCCAGGAGCCAGGTAACAGTGAAGTGACTTATTAAAGGGGGCAGCATGGAGTTAATCATGGCAGAAAGGGTTGGGTTGGAAGGGACCTTAGTGCCAAAACCCAGGTTATGTTACCAACCCTGTGTAGTCTCTTTTCTATCTTGGCTGTAAACCACTGCTGTTTGAGCTCTAGGGGGTGGATTTGTGGTTTAGCAGCCAGCACCTGTTTGAGCAGGACCAAGCTAAAGCCAAATAACTCTCTGTAGATCAAAGGGCTGGAGCAGCTCTGCTATGAGGACAAGCTATGGGAGTTGGGCCTCTGCAACCTGGAGAAGAGAAGGCTTCCAAGAGAGCTTGGAATGGTCTTCCAGTATCTGGCCATTAAAAACCACATCCTAAAGAGTCATCTCCATATGTTTCTTGAACATCTTCAGGGATGGGGACTCCACCACCTCCCTGGGCAGCTTCTGCCAAACTCTGACCACTCTTACAGCAAGGAAATTTTCCTTGTCTCCAACCTAACCCTCCCCTGGCACAATTCCAGGCTATTTCCTCTCATTCTATCACCTGATACTAGAGACAGGAGCCCAACTCCCACCTTATTCCAACCTCCTTTCATAGGGACTTGTAAAAAGCAACGAGGTCTCCTCTCAGCCTCATTTTCTCCAGAGTAAACAAGTTTTCTACAGCCTGTAGGACTTTCCTGTGAGCCAGAAAATGCTCTGCTCTTTTATCACTGCTGCCAGAGAAGGAATAGATGTCACTGAGCTTGATAGTGAGCATCACTTACTTGAGAAGTTAACAGGCTTCCCCAGCTCTTTCAGCACCTGTCAGGAGGAATGCCTAAATCGATCCCTAATGGACACAACCTCACCACCAAGTGAAAATTGTAGCTTATTTGATTGTTGTTGCTGTGCTTCCTTTCCCCCCTCCCACTTTCAGAAATCCATTACTGCCATGGCAGCAAATGGTTGGAATAAAAGGACCACTTGGCCCTGAGTGGATTTTCTGGAGCATTGTGGACTGGCAAATTCTGTCTTGCAAAACAAAATAAATAAGGGGGAAGGGGAAAACGAATTCTGATGTGTTTGCAAGAGATTGAATCCCCACTGCAAGAGGCAGACCTCATTTTATAATGATGTGCATGGTGCGTGCCCAGAGGCTGGAGCCGGGCTCTGTAAGGTGATGCCCAATGACAGCACAAGGGGCAGTGGTGGAAGCTGAGGCTTAGAAGTTCCATGGAAACAGGAGGAGGATGTTTTTTTCCCTGTGAGGGTGACAGAACTCTGGAAGAGGCTGCCCAAGGGGGCTGTGGAGTCTCCTTCTCTGGAGATATTCAAGACCTGTCTGAATGTGTTCCTGTGTGATCTGCTCTAGGTTCTACTCTGGCAGGGAGACTGGACTAGATGAGCTTTGGAGGTCCCTTCCAGCCCCTGACATGCTGTGATTCTGTGTGATTCCCAAGCACAGATCTAACTTACTGTGTCGATAGGTGTTGTGGAAGTAGTCAGGATTGTTGTTGTTGTTGTTGTTATTGCTGCTATTATTATTTTATTAGCTGTTTTTGTGCCTCAGGGAGCAGGAGTTGTGAGGTGGCAGTTGCTAGGGAAACCAGTTTGAAAAATGTTGTGGAGAATCAGTGAATCTGCATGTGAGACAGCTGCCAGCCCTGGCCAGGAGGGAGATGTGTGCTGGTAGTGAGCTGCTGCCTTTGAGGAGGTGTGTGTGTGTGTGGGGGGGGGGGGTACGGAGTTAATCTCACATTTTGATCCTGTTTGAGAGAGATCTTCTTGTGCAAGTCTCTTTTTTATCAGAAGTGTTTTGTTCATACATTCATAGAACAGGTTGGGTGAGAAGGGACCTTAAAGCTCATCCAGTTCTAACTCCCTGCCATGGGCAGGGACACCTCCCACCAGCCCAGCTTGTGCAAGATCTCGTCCAGCCTGGCCTTGAACACCTCCAGGGAGAGGGCATCCACAACCTCCCTGGGCAACCTGTGCCAGTATCTCTCCACCCTCACTGCAAAGAATTTCATCCTCGTGTCCAGTATCAAGATGCCCTCCTCAAGCTTAAAGCTGTTCCCTCTCCTTCTGGATTAATGGTTAAGGAAGGCAATGTTTTTATTAGTCTCCTCTAGTCATGTGTCCTGGTACTGAGTAAAGTTTGTTTTCCCAAGATGCTACTACAGAAAAGCTTATTTTGGTTGCCTTTAATTCCACAAATACAAAGTGGCAAACTCAAGAGCACAGACTTTTTTTTAGCATAACAAGAGCTCTGCATCCTCATGGGTTGGTCCTTGGGGTGATAATTCAGCCTTAGCCTTGTTTTATAGCTGCTCTGCTCCATTAGTCTTATACCCCAACCTACTCTTCTCTTCTGTACATAAAACAAAGAATCCATTTTAATCAGGCAGTGTCATCTTAGCCAATTTCTGTCTTTGGGGAGCTGAAGGCAGGCTCTTAATTCTCCATTTTTTAGGCATTTCCTCAAGAACAGAGTTTTCACCCTAGGGAAGGGGTGGTTATTTTGTCTTTATGTTCCTCTGTGATGTGGCACTTCTTATTGACATGGTGCTTGGGTTTGCCTTTTCAAACACTCTCAAGGTTTGTTTGTTTTTTTCCCCTAGGCTGAACTCATCTCATTAGCCTGTAGATTAGAAGTTTCTCCTACATCTCCTTGTTCCAAGAATCACAGAATGGTCTGGGGTGGATGGCACCTCCAAAGCTCATCCAGTCCAAACCCCCTGCACTCGGCAGGGACATCCACCACTAAATCAGGTTGCCCACAGCCCTGTCCAGCCTCACCTTGAATATCTCCAGGGATGAGGTCTTAACCACCTCCCTGGACAACCTGTTGCAGTGTTTCAGTACCCTCCTAATGCAGAACTTGTTCCTCACATCCAAACTCAATCTGATTTACTCTAGTTTGAAGCCATTGGCCTCGTCCTGTCCCTGCAGCCTTTGGCAGCAGTCCCTCTGCAGCCTTCTAATAGACCCCTTCAGGTGCTGGCAGGCTGCTTTCAGGTCTGCTAGGATCCTTCTCTTCTCCAGGCTGAACACCCCCAGCTCCCTCAGCCTGTCCTCGTAGCTCCAACCCCCTGAGCATTTTTGTGGCCTTCTCTAGATCTGCTCTATGAGGTCCATATCCTTCCTGTGTTGAGGGCTCCAGAGATGGATGCAGCACTTCAGATGAGGCCTCAGCAGAGCGAAGTGGCAGAATCCCCTCTCTGGCTCTGCTGGCAGTGCTGCTTTGGATGCAGCCCAGGCTGCCATTGGCCTCTGTGCTGCAGTCTCACACTGCCTGCTCATGTCCAGCTTCTCCTCCATCAGCACCCCCACGTCCCTTTCCACAGAAGAAAAGTTCTTTTGGTCAATAATACTTCACCTTGACCAGCTGCAGAAGTTAGTCTTTCTTATCTGAGCTTTTGGTGCATTTTCGGTCTTTCATCATTCATTCTTTTAATCATTTTTCATCATTTGTATCTTTCTGGATGATGGAATCAGTGTGGTGGTTGCCAGAAATTTTCATCCGGAATGGGAGAAACTAATCCCCAGCTCCCCTCCGGTTGGAAATGTCCTGTTGCAAAATAGTGTAGGGCTTTCTAATGAATCTGGGAAGGGGAGCAACTGCTTTCTCCTTTTGTAAGGAGATAAAAGGAGATAAATGTCCTAGAAAGCTGAGGGCAGCCAAATTTCCATGAGAAAGAGGTGCTTTTAAACATGATGAACTGCTAGAATCTGCTGTCATGGAAGGTGTGTTTGCTCAGCTTTTGATGGCATTCCTATCACTCCAGGCCTTAGCCAAATGCAAGTTAAACTTCCATTAAATGCAAATTGATGAGCTCACTGTAAAGACAAACTGGTGGCAGAGAGGAAGTCAGACTGGACTTAAATGCTCACTTTAGCCTCAGCTTTAATAAATCAATAGCAGTGCAGTTTTCCCTCATTTCCCTCTAATCTCTTATGTCGTTCTCCAGAAGAAACTGACCGTAAGTAGCATTTTGGTACAAGAGTCTTTGTGGCTGGCTTGTGTATTAAGAGTATTTTATATACTCTTTGTGACAACTAAGAGCCAAGCACTGCAGCTGGCTGCAGGAGGCCCAAACTCTCTCTCCAATTCTTCAGCAACTCCTTAAATGCAAACCTGACAGCTGTGAACAAGCAATCCTTGTAGCTCTGCTGCCATGCTGCCACTTCATTAGACCTGTCTGGGTCCTGTCATCAGCCCAAGTAGACTCTGTTCCTGTAAGCAGCAGGATGAGTTTTTCTTGTCGTTAAGGGTGTGGATAGCTGCTGGCTTGAAGCAAACAGATGTGGCAGAGTAATTTCATTAGAAATGAGATGTTCAATAGAAATGTTCTTTGGCAAACGGTTGGGCTGGGTTAACTGAGCAGCTCCATCCCTGCTCGTGTTCTGTCATTCTGTTTCTGATTCTTTCTTGCTAAAGAAGTTGCTTTGGTTTGGGATTATTTGCCAGGAATAAATGGACAGATCTTCCTATGCCAGGTTGCAGCAAGAGCTGGTTCTAAGACTAAGAGGGGATTTGGTCAGTGTCTATCAATACCTGGGGGTGGGGGCCAAGTGGAGGGGGCCAAGCTCTTTTGGGTGCTGCACAGCAATAAGCCAAGGAGCAATGGATACAAACTGGAACAGAGAAGGTTTCAGCTCAACATGAGGAGAAACTTCTTTAGCCAGAGTCCTGGAGCAGGCTGCCCAGAGAGGTTGTGGAGTCTCCTTCTCTGGAGACTTTCCAGACCCACCTGGATATATTCCTGTGTGGACTACCCTGGATGCTGCTGCTTTGGCACGAGGGTGGACTGGATGATCTCTGAAGGGTCCTTCCAACCTCTAACGTTCTGTGATTCTGCAATTAGAAAAAGATGGAGGTTGCCGAATGGAAATAACTCATCTGTGAGATTTTCACTTCAATCCTCTGTGCTCAGTGACTCTCTGAGCAGAGTGGCTTTTGTTCTGGTTCAAGGAGAAACTTGTTATGATAGTTCAGATGGCATTTCCCTGCACCTGTATGTTCATGATGTGAGCCAATAGAGTTGATGGCTAAAATTTATCACTAGGCACTCATTTAATCGTTGGTAATTTTCATTTTTAATTTAGAGTATCAGTTTGATTGGAGGAGACCTTTTAAGATCATCAATCCAACCCTACACCCAGCACTGCCAGGTCACCACTAAACCCCATCCCTCAGCATTACATCTACACAGCTTTTAAACCCCTCCAGGGCTGGTGACTCCAGCAGTGCCCTGATCAGCCTATTCCAGGGCTTGACAACCCTTTTGGGGAATAATATTTTCTTTATATGCAATATGCAAACAAATGTTAACGATTCAGAACTGAGGAATCCATTTCCTAAGTGTAGTTTTGGGTTGTTGAGTTCTTGGCCCAGAGTATGTCAGCTGCTCCTGGAGCTGCAAAGCAGGGTTAGAAGTCTGTGTCTGATTGCAGCACCTTTCTGGTGTCTGCTGCTCTGCTTCAGTGCAATGTCTGCTTTCAGGAAGGTTAGCAAGTGAGTGAAGCAAGAGATCTCTTCATTATGTTGGACATTCCACACTGGTATGGATTGGATTTGCTGTCCATAGCTGAGGAACAATGGAATCCAGGTTAGGAAGGCTGCTGACTGGAGGGGTAAATAAGAACACTAAAAAAAAAAAAGATTTTTGTTGTTATTTTAAGACAAACTTAGGCAACAATTTCCAGCTGATCTCTGCAGAGCAGCCTGAGACCTTAATTTCTCTTGTATTACAAACCGGTCTAACATACAGACATGTGCAGGTGCAAATCATAGAATCATTCAGGTTAGGAAAGCCCATTGAGATCATCAACTCCAACCATTAACCCTACTCAACCAAGTTCACCACTAAACTACATCTGCTACCACTGAGCACCACAAATAAATGACCTCTAAACATCTCCAAGGACAGTGACTCCACCACCTCCCCAGGCAGCCTGCTCCACTGCCTGTCCACTCCTACCGTGCAAAACTTTTTCCTGATGTCTAACCTTAACCTCCCCTGGTGCAGCTTTAGGCTGTTCCCTCTGCCTCTCTCACTTATTCCCTGTGAGAAGAGACCAGCACCAGCCTCTCTATATTGTCC
Organism: Tricholaema leucomelas; assembly: GCA_013400475.1. NCBI lineage: Eukaryota > Metazoa > Chordata > Aves > Piciformes > Lybiidae > Tricholaema lacrymosa > Tricholaema leucomelas. The sequence continues at coordinate 464,657 of WAAF01019151.1, read as the reverse complement.
TTTCAGGTGTTTGGAGAGAGCAATGAGGTCTCCCCCTCAGTCTCCTCTTTCTCAACCTAAACAGTCTCAATTCCCTCAGCCACTCTTCATCAGACTTGTTCTCTAGGTCCTTCAGCAGCTTGGGGGGCTGGGTAGGTTTAGATTGGACATTAGGAAGAAGTTTTTCAGGGAGAGAGCAGTCAGGGGCTGGAATGAGCTGCTCATGGAGGTGGTTGAATCACCAACTCTGGTTGTGTTTAAGAGTCATTTGGATGTGGTGCTTGGGGGGCTCAGTTTAAGGTGAATCTTGTAGAGTAGGGTTCTGGGTTGGACTTGGTGATGCTGAGGGGCTTTGCCAAGCTGGATGTTTCTGTGATTCTGTGATTTGCTGCTCTTCTTTGCACTCCCTCCAGCACCTCAATGTCCTTCTTGTATCAAGGTGCCCCAGACTAGGCACAGTACTCGAGGTGTGGCCTCACCAATGCCAAGTACAGGGGGCCAATCACTTCCTTAAATATGACTTCGCAGTTCATACAGGGGGTTGGAAGAGACCTCCAGGCTCTGATAATTTATTATTAATAATTAAAAGCATAATCATAATCATTAGGAGATTCTGCTGTAATGACCTTGCTTCACTCATGTAACACTTCTCAGCTGATGAGAAAATGAAGTTGATCTCTCTAAGCGGCTCAAACGAATGAATGATTTTGGTATATTCAGTCCACAGTTGTGGGTACCTTGGATGATGACAGTATCTGCTTCCATCATTTGTTCCCAATTATCATCCTCTCTTCTCACTTCACAGAATTCCAGCGTGATAGGGCTTGGAAAGGTCCTCTGGAGATCATCCAGTCCAACTCTCTAGCTAAAGCAGGGCACCCACAGCAGCTTGCCCAGGATCACAAAGTCCAAGAGGGATTGGAATCTCTCCAGACAAGGAGAATCCACAATCTCTCTGAACAGCAGCCTGCTCCAGCACCCTCACATCAAAGTTTTTCCATGATGCTCAGATGGAAGCTTCTGGGCTCCAGTTTGTGCCCACTGGGCACCACTGACAAGAGTCTGGTCCCATCCTCTTGCCCTCTACCCTTTAGTTCTTGATGAGCATTACTCAGATTCCCTCTAGGACTGCTCTTCTCCAGGCTCAACAGGCCCAGGGCTCTCAGGCTTTTCTCCTCTCAGAGCTGCTCCATACCCCTAGGCATCTTTTGTCCCCTTCAATGAACTCTCTCCACTAGTTCCCAGTCTCTCTTGAATTGGGGAACCTAGAAGTGGCCTCAGTCTTCCAGCTGTGGCCTCACTAGGGCAGAGCAGAGGATGAGGAGAACCTCTTTCAGCCTGCTGGCCACACTCTCCTTAATGCATCTTCATACCTTTTCCTGAATACTATTTCCAGCAGCTTAGTTTTGAGAACTATCCTATTGAAGAAGACTTTTTTTTTGGGGGGTGGGGGTGAGGCAAATCTACTCTTTAGCTTTGGATGTGTTCTCGAAATGACTCCAAAGGACAGGCAATATTTGTCCCTTACCTTTAGTCAAATTTGAATTTGTAGGCTCAGGCTTTTCTCATCTGTTTAACCCAGCCATCGATGCTGCTCGATGCATTTTGTGACTTATCTCACCTGGAACATGAAGAGAGAAATCCCCCCAGTTCCACCTTTCATCTACCCTCTGCTTCTTGTTAATAAAAGTATTAGGAACAGCATTTGCTCCTGTTGTAGTCCTGGGCTCAAAGCACTGCAGAGAGATCCTACATAATTCTATTTACACCGAGATTTCTGAGGGATTCATAGGGAACATCACTTGGGAGAGCTTCTGCATCTTGCTGCTCGTGATGTTTTGCCACCAGGGCTAGAGCAAGTGATGTGTGACAACCCTAAATTGGCTCTCCTGAAATTGTAGTAGGTGCTGTACCCCAAATTCATAGGGAACATCACTTGGGAGGACTTCTCATTTACTGAGCTGCAGGTCAGTCATTTTGGCTTAAATATGTAGTCAAGTGTGACCTCTTGGGCATCTGAAACAGTCAGAAGGTCCTGTTGTGCTAACTGGGCGAGTGGTGAAGCTGTTGAGTGCTCACTGATGGGAATGGTGGAGTCTTCAAAAAGTCTATTATGTGGGCAGAAAGGTTGGAGAGAAGCTTCTTGGCCTGTTTTAAGAAGGTGAGTTAATGAGTTACTGTGGCACAGCTCAGAGGTGGTATGGTGTTCAGCTGCTATGCTTAAGCTAAGTGCCTGGACTGATAAGCTCCATTCAAGTAACTGAGATGAGCACTGCCTTCTGAAAATGGGGCTTCATAGAGTCAGATGATGCTTTAGCTTGAAAGGAACCTTAAAGTTCATCTGGTTACAACCCCCTGCTGTGTATAGGGACACCTCCCACCAGCCCAGGTCGCTCAAGAATTCATCCAACCTGGCCTTGACCACCTCCAGGCAGGGGGCATCCTCAGCCTCCCTGGTCAGCCTGTGCCAGTGTTTTACCACTGTAAGGAATTTCTTCCTCATATCTAAATATGCCATTCTCAAACTTCAGTCCCTCTCATCCTGTCACTCCAAGCCCTTGTGACTTCTTTCACCTGGAACATGAAGAGAGAAATCTTCCCAGTTCCACCTTTCATCTACCCTCTGCTTCTTGTTAATAAAAGTATTAGGAACAGCATTTGCTCCTGTTGTAGTCCTGGGCTCAAAGCACTGCAGAGAGATCCTACATAATTCTATTTACACCCAGATTTCTGCGGGATTCTGGAGGGCTTATAAACCTAAACATGCCTGGAATTCAGGGGAAGCTTCTGGGAATGTCAGCCATCCCTCATGTGTCCCACTTCACTGGCAGTTGAAAGGCAAAGAGAGAAAAAAAAGGCAGGAAAAGAAGGAAACAACCCCCTCACACTTGGTGCTTTGTGCTTGGTTACTATAGTGATGGATCCTGGATAAAACCCCTCCGCAGCTCCGACTGGAATCCAGGCATGCAGACGCTTGTCAGCACAGCCAGAGCAGAGAAAGGGAGCAAATTCAGGAGCCTAATACTGAATGGTGCTGCAAATCAGATCTGTGGGGACCAAATTATTGCCTCAATTTGAATCTGGTCCTTACTGGTTTAGAAACTGATGTGAAATAGATCTGTCAGGCCAACCTGAGGTGCAGAAAGGATGGACATGTAGTGAGGCATGCTGCAGGGAGGTTAAAATTGTGACTAGTGAGACCAGGGAAGTGATTGGATTCCTGTACTTGATACTGGTGAGTTCACAGCTCAAATACTGGGGTCAGTTTTCTGGCCCTCACTCCAAGAAGGATGTTGAAGGGCTGGAAAGTGTCCAGAGAAGGCCAACAGAGCTTGAAAAGGGTCTGGAAAGCAGGGTTGGGGAGCAGCAGCTGAGGGAGCTGGGGTTTGATTAGTTTGGAGAAGAGGAGGTTGAAGGTAGATCTCATTGCTCTCTGTAGCTCCCTGAAAGGAGGTCACAGTGAGGTGCAGATTGGTCTCTTCTCTCCAGTATCAGTATCTTCCTAGTATCTCACTCTTTGGGTAGGAAGGTGCTGGGTCAATGGGCTGAAGCCAGTGGGAAGAGATTCAACAGAACCAAGGGCAGGGTTCTACACTGTGGCCACAGCAACCCCATGCAGCAATACAGATTGAGGGAGATAGAACATGGGGGCAGAAAGAACATTGCTGTTTTGGCCCAGAGATACATTTGCATTCTCCCTTTAAATAACTTTCTTGGTTCTTCTGGAGAGAGCCTGACAGAGAGAGAGCTGGCTGTGCTGGGTGACAGCAGCTGGGCATGAGCCAGCAGTGTGCCCAGCTGGCACGGAAGGCCAAGGGCATCTTGGCTGTATGAGGAGCAGTGTGGGCAGCAGCAGCAGGGCTGTCATTCTGCCCTGTGCCGGCACTGGGGAGGCCTCACCCCCAGCACTGTGTGCAGCTCTGGGCCCTCACTGCAAGAGAGAGCTTGAGGGGCTGGACCAGGGCCAGAGGAGAGCGATGAGACTGGGGAAGAGACCGAAGGGGGAGGCTGCTGAGGAAAGTCTGAGGGAGCTGGGGGGGGGTTCAGCCTGGAGAAGAGGAGACTCAGGGAGGACCTTAGCACTCTCTACAGATACCTGAAGGAAATTGCAGTCAGGTGGGGGTCAAGCTCTGCTCCCAGGCAGCTTGTGTCAAGAGGAGAGGGCATGGCCTGAAGCTGTGCTAGGGGAGGGTTAGGTTGGATGTTAGGAAGGAGTTCCTGCTGGAAAGGGGAATTAGAGACTGGAATGAACTGCCCAGTAAGGTGGTGGAGTTGCCATCCCTGGAGGTGTTTAAGAACAGCTTGGATGTGGCACTCAGTACCATGGTCTGGTTGTTGTGGTGATGTTAGGTTGGACTGGATGACCTCAGAGGTGTTCCAGCCTGGGTGGTTCTGTGACTCTGCAGTAACTCTGCTTTGTCCTTGTCATAGCTGAAGTGCAGACATGGTGCTTTGGGACACAGCTTCGTGGCCATGGTGGTGTTGCTTTAATGGTTGGACTCAATGATCTTAAAGGCCTTTTCCAACCTTTCCTGACTCTCTGGTTCTAAGAACTCCTGCACAAAGGTTTTACACTGGCAGGTCTTCACAGCAGACACTCTGTAAACACGCTACGCCTCCTGCTTGGAGAGGCTGACCGGGGTGAAACGGAGACCACTCACCTTAGTCTTTGTATTTGTGTTATCTCAAGGCACCTTGTTAAAGCTAAGAATAAATCAAGTTAATTATTGCATTCCTATCTATTAATGACCACTGCATTACATGGATCAGAAGGCTGCTTTTAAAAATCTCATTATTAATAATTGTTCCTTTTAAGCTGAAATTAAAGGCACACCTTTAGTGTTGTCTCAGTGCCTTAGCTGAGTGCAAAAAAACACTTGTGGGGAAAAGAAAAAGTGATAATTTGACTGTTATTGTCTAGAAATACAGCAAATGCCTCCCTGGCTTTTCACAGTAGCTTGCAAAGCTTGATTATTATTGGTAACAGCTAAGTGGTGGTGGTGTGATGGTGAGAATTAATCTCCTCCTAGCCAAACCCAGGACATCACTACAAGAAAAACAGTGAGGTGCCAGAGTGTGCCCAGAAAAGGGCAACAAAGCTCTGGTGAGGGGTCTAGAGAATAGATCTGGTGAGGAGCATAAGAGGGAACTGAGGTTGTTCAGCCTGGAGAAGAGGAGGCTGAGGGCAGACCTCATTGCTCTCTGCAACTACAAGGAGGTTGCAGGGAGGTGTAGGTTGTTCTCTTGTCCCTGCTATCAGGTGATAGAATGAGAGGAAATGGCCTGGAATTGTGCCAGAGGAGGGTTAGGTTGGAGATGAGGAACAATTTATTTGCTGCAAGAGTGGTCAGGGATTGGCACAGGCTGCCCAGGGTGGTGGTGGAGTCCCCATCCCTGGAGATGTTCAAGAAACCTGTCGCCATGGCACTGTGAGACATGGCTAATGGCCATGGTGGCATTGGTGGTTTCACTCAACCATCTTAGATGTCTTTTCTATAGAAAAATAGAATGGTTTGGGTTGGAAGGGATCTTAATTAAGCATGAATTCAGTAATAAACTTCATTAATTAAGACAATAGATTTCTTTCAAGAAAAAGCTGAGAGGCCTGGGACTGTTCAGCCTGGAGAAGGGCAGACATAGGATCTTCTCAAAGCTCATCAGTAGCTGGAGTGTTGTCAGGACTTGGAACAGGCTGCCCCAGGGCAGTGGTGAAGTCATCATCCCAGATGGGCTTCAAAAGCTGTGTAGGTATGTTGCTGAGGGACATGGTTTAGTAGTGCACTTGGCAGTGCTGGGTTAACAGCTGGACTTGATGATCTTAAAGATCTCCTTTCCAACATAAATTATTCTATGATTCTGCATCTTGCTGCCAGTGATGTTTTGCTGCCAGGGCTAGAGCAAGTGATGTGTGACAACCCTAAATTGGCTCTCCTGAAATTGTAGTAGATGCTGTACCCCAAATCCATAGGGAACATCACTTGGGAGGACTTCTTGTTCACTGAGCTGCAGGTCAATCGTTTTGGCTTAAATATGTAGTCAAGTGTGACCTCTTGGGCATCTGAAACAGTCAGAAGGTCCTGTTGTGCTAACTGGGCAAGTGGTGAAGCTGTTGAGTGCTCACTGATGGGAATGGTGGAGTCTTCAAAAAGTCTATTATGTGGGCAGAAAGGTTGGAGAGAAGCTTCTTGGCCTGTTTTAAGAAGGTGAGTTAATGAGTTACTGTGGCACAGCTCAGAGGTGGTATGGTGTTCAGCTGCTATGCTTAAGCTAAGTGCCTGGACTGATAAGCTCCATTCAAGTAACTGAGATGAGCACTGCCTTCTGAAAATGGGGCTTCATAGAGTCAGATGATGCTTTAGCTTGAAAGAGATCTTAAAGTTCATCTGGTTACAACCCCCTGCTGTGTATAGGGACACCTCCCACCAGCCCAGGTTGCTCAAGAATTCATCCAACCTGGCCTTGACCACCTCCAGGCAGGGGGCATCCTCAGCCTCCCTGGTCAGCCTGTGCCAGTGTCTTACCACTGTAAGGAATTTCTTCCTCATATTTAAATATGCCCTTCTCAAACTTCAGTCCCTCTCATCCTGTCACTCCAAGCTTGGAACTTTCTCGTAGGTCCTCTTCAGGTACTGGGAGGCTTCTCTACAGTCTCCCTGGAACTTCTCCAGGCTGAACAACCCCAACTCTCTCAGCCTGTTCCCATAGGGGAGCTTCTCCAGCCCTCTGACTGTCTTCATAACCTTCTCTGGACCCACTCCAGCAGTTCTTTCTTATCCTGGGGGCAGCAGACCTGGATGCAGTGCTGCAGGTGGGGTCTCAGCAGAGCAAAACAGAAGGGCAGAATCCTCTCCATCATGCTGCGGATCACACTGCTCTTGATGCAGCCCAGGACACAGGTGGTTTTCTGGGCTACCAGCAAACATTGCTGGCTCCTGTTGGGTTTTGCAGCTCCTTTCTTGCTTAGGGACTTGTGAAAAAGTTTTGGTTTTTTTTTTTTTGTTCTTATTTATCTTTCTCTTCCAGCAACACTTCATGTGACACCAATTAAGTATTTTGGTGGTGGTGACTCATTTGATAGAGAGGTACATATCCAGATGGTAAAATCACTTGGCAGTGACTTCAAGTAAAAGGAATTGATCTGAATAGATCTCTCTTTGCCAGCTCAGTAGTTTGCTAAAATTGTAATTTAAAAATAGACAATTAAGGAAATTAAGTGAGTTTATTAGAGCTCAAATAATGAACTAAAAATAGGCTTCAATGCTGGTAATGGGCGATTTCTTGAGGTTTATTGTTTCATTAATTATCCCATTTCAGCATTTCTGCCTTACTGGAATGAAAATGTCCTAGATGAGATGGCTCCTGCAGATCCAGGGCTGCTTGTATCTCAAAACCTTGTGCACTCTGCAGCTCTTGGTTTTGAAATGTTGGATCAAAACTGAGCAGGTTTGGCTTCTGTGCCTAAATTCCCTTTTCTCTGCTGGAGGGTAAGAATATTTAGGGCAACTGGGGCAAGTATGGAGTCCAAGACTTGGGGAGGGGTCCTCCTCTGCAGCAGGCCAGGGAAGGGCTTCACATGCTGGGAAACAGCTCTGTGGAGGAGGAGCTGGGAGTGCAGGTGGACAGCAGGCTCACCATGAGCCAGCAATGTGCCCCCATGGCCAAGAAGAAAAGTGGTCTCCTGCAATGTATGAAGAACACTGTGGCCAGCAGGTCAAAGGAGATTCTCCTTCTTCACTATTTTGTCCTGGTGAGGCCACATCTGAAGGACTGAGGCCTGTTCTGGGCTCCCCACTTAGAGATAGGAAACTACTGGGGAGAGTCCAGCAGAGGCTACAAAGGTGCTGAGAGACCTGGAGCAGCTTTGTGAGGAGCAAAGGCTGAGAGCCCTGGGAGTATTGATCCTGCAGAAGAGCACCCCCAGAGGGGATCTGAGCAATGCTCAGCGAGAGATAAAGGTTGGGGGACAAAAGGATGAGGCCAGACTCTTCAGTGGTGCCTACAGACAGGACAAAGGGGGACAGGCACAAAGTGGAACCCAGAAGATTCAATCTGAACATGAGGAGGAACTTCTTTGGTGTGAGGGTGTTGGAGCCCTGGAGCAGGCTGCCCAGAGTTGTGGAGTCTCCTTGTGTGGAGGGATTCCAAACCCACCTGGCCATTGTGACCCTGGGCAAGGGTAACATCTAGTTGAGGATGTCTCTGCTTACTGCAGGGGGGATTGGACTGGATGATCTTTAGAGGTCTCTTCCAACCCAAACCTTTCTATGATTCCATGATCCTGGGCAAGCTGCTGTGGGTGCCCCTGCTTTAGCATGGAGCAGAGCTGGCTGGTCTCCAGAGGTCCCTTCCAAGCGCAGATGTGAAGGATTAATGATTTCCCTACTGATCTATCTGAACATAGCTTCACTTGCTGCTACCAGCAATTGGCATTTCAAGTTTGAATATTACTGACTGCTTCTTGCACCTCTTGAGTTACCCTATTATGGGTTATGACCTAGGGGCTGGGAAGGGCTATACAGGATCTGGGCATTATCAATCACAGCATCCTTTTGGTTGGAAATGACTCTTAAGATGATGGATTGAAACCATTACTTAACACCTAGAGGTAGCCCTTCCAACATCTGCCTCTATAGAGGATGGTTTCCATATGTCTGTGCGCTGCATTTCAAGCTGCACATCAGGATCACCTTGATGCAGAGAGTGAGCATCACCTACCTAAATCAAAGAAAGCAGTGTGCTTGGGTGGCCAGGAGGGCAAATGCCATCCTGGGGTGGATTAGAAGAGCTGTGGTTCGTAGGTCCAGAGAAGTTCTTCTGCTCCTCTACTCTGCCCTGCTGAGGCCACATCTGGAAGATTGTGTTCAGTTCTGGGTCTCTCAGTTCAAGAAGGACCTCAGAGAACTGCTTGAGAGAGTCCAGCACAGATCCACAAAGATGTCAAAGGCAGTGGAAGATCTTCCTCGGGAGGAGAGCCTGAGGGAGCTGGGGCTGTGCTGCTGGGAGAGGAGGAGCCTGAGGGGTGACCTCAGTCATGGTGATAGAGATGTGCAGGGTGAGTGGCCAGAGGCTGGAGCCGGGCGTGCTGGGTGATACCCAAAGGCAGCACAAGGGGCAGTGGTGGAAGTTGAGGCATAGGAAGTTCCATGGAAACATGAGGAGGATTTTTTTTCCCTGTGAGGGTGACAGAACCCTGGAAGAGGCTGCCCGGGGGGGTTGTGGAGTCTCCTTTTCTGGAAATATTCAAGAGCTGCCTGGATGTATTCCTGTGTGACCTGCTCTAGGTTCTCATTCTCTGGTAGAGAGACTGGACTGGATGAGCTTTGGAGGTCCCTTCCAGCCCCTGACATGCTGTGATTCTGTGAGATGTTAGAGAGAAATTTTCATCATCCATTGGTTACCACAAAAAGGTCATAAATATATTTGTAGTGAAAAACATTCTGTGATTCTCATTCCAACTTCTGGGAGCAAAGCAGTGCTTAGAGTCTGCAGATGCTGTTAACCCACAGCATGGAGAGAGTCTTACAGCCTTGGGAAGATGGTTTAGTTGAGCAATTACTGCTCCTCCGAGCGTGTTCAGGAGCAGGATTTTAAATAGCAAGAGAGAAATAATTAGTAACTGGGTACTTGATTGTCAGAAGCTCTCAGGAGTTTAGGAAAGCATCGAGGGGGTTAAAGATGCTGCTGCCACTAGGTGTCATGCTGCGATCATCTCTTGAAGCATGAGTGGCTATCAGAGGTGCTGAACGAGGGAGCAGCAGCTCTCCCTTCTGGGCTTCAGGATCTGAAAAAGCTCATTTTGCAGGCTGCAAGGGGCCTGCCTAGGGTATCAGGCTGGGCTGGTACCTGTGCACCTCGCTGAGTGAGGAGGGGTGGATGACCGCCTAAAGTAATGGGTTGCCCAGGGAGGTGGATGAGACCCCATCCCTGGAGGTGTTTAAGGCCGAGCTGGATGAGACTCTGGCCAGCCTGATCTAGAGTAGGCTGTCCCTGCCCATGGTAGGGGGGTTGGAACTAGATGCTCCCTGTGGTCCCTTCTAACTCTGATTGATTTATTCTCTGATTCTAAAGGCAAACATTTCTGTTTTGGATAGTGGATATCCATCACACAGATCCTCTGTGCTTGGCACTGCTAAGGCCACACCTCGACACCTCAGTCACTTTTGGGCACCTCACTCCAAGAAGGACATTGAGGTGCTGGAGGGTGTCCAGAGAACGGCAACAAAGCTGAGGAAGGGTCTTTAGAACAGGGCTGGGGAGGAGCAGCTGAGAGAGCTGAGGGTGTTTGGTGTGGAGAAAGGAAGTCTGAGGGCAGACCTCATTGCTCTTTACAGCTCCCTGAAAGGAGGTTGCAATGAGGTTAGGGGTTGGGCTGTTCTCTGTAGAATGAGAGGAAATGGCCTGAAGTTGTGCCAGGAGAGAGTTGTTAGGTTGGAGATTAAGAACAATTTCTTTGCTGCAAGATTAGTCAGGGATTGACACAAACTGCCCAGGAAGATGGTGGAGTCCCCATCCCTGGAGGTGTGCAAGAAATGTGTGGCCAAGGTGAGGTTGGGTTGGTGGTTAGAAAAAAATACATTTGCATTATTTCGTGAGGGAGTAGTTGGTAATCTCAGGAAAGAAACACTGCTATTATTATCATCATTATTATTATTGATGGTGATAATAATTATGTGATATAAACCTCAAATGAGGCAAATAGGAGTTAAAAACATCACCAAGAAACACACCCCCAACTCCCCCTCAACCTGAACGCGATGCAGTTATTTTCTACTGAAAAACTCTCGCAGTAAGAATTTGGTTTCATAAGCCCTGAACACAATGTCAAGCAATAAAGCTTTCTATTTTTTGCAACTGCCTTTATAATATGGAAATCATCCTGGGAAAGGAGAATACAAAATGAGATTGAATCATAGAATGGGTTAGGTTCAAAGGGACCTTAAAGATCATCTAGTTCCTATGCCGTGGGCAGGGACACCTTGCACTAGTCCAGATTGTCTGGGATATTGAGTAACCTGGCCTTGAACACCTCTGGGCAGGGGGGCATCCACAACCTCCCTGGGCAACCTGTGCCAGTGTCTCCCCACCCTCAAATTTATTCCTAATCTCTATCTTAAATCTGCCCTCTTCTGGCTCAAAGCCATTGCCTTTCATCCTGTCAGTACAAGCCCTTGTCAAATGCCCCTCCTGGGCTTTCCTGTAGTCCCATTTAGGTACTAGGGGATAACACTAAATTCTCCCTTGAGCCTTCTCTCCTCCAAGCTGAACCATCTCAGCATTCTCAGTCTGGCCTCACAGCAGAGCCCTTCCAGCCCTGCCAGCAGTGCTGTGATCTCCTGTGGCCCCACTCCAACAGGTCCCTGTCTGTGCCATGCTGAGGACTCCAGAGCTGGCCTCAGCACTGCAGGGGGGCACTCAGCGGAGCGCAGCAGAGAGGCAGAATCTCCATTTTCTGGCCACTTCATCACATAAGCAAACTTTTTAAAGGCATTTCAGGTGTCATGAACGTTGGCAGACTGACCATGGCAGGCTTGAGTTGAGCAGCAGCGAAGGGGTATGTAGCCCACTTACAGGACAGCACAGGGTGTGGTATCTGCCCATGAGGTGATGCTTGTGTGTCAAGTGCAGGGGGATCTGCACTAGCAGGGTTGGGTCTCCATCACATAAGATGTGTTTTCATTGTAATGCTGCTGTCTGTCTGTGCTACAGCTGCCTGGTCTCAGTCTCTCTCCTGAATTCTTCAGTTAGGAAGGAGGCAGACCTCCTCAGGAGGCTTTCACAGCAGTGAGTGCATGCAAGGCAGGGCAGGATGGTAACAGATGTGCTGCAGGTTCACACTGCTGCTTCTGCTGTCTTCCTGTTCTGTACCTGTGAATTGTGCCACCTTGGGCCAGGGGCTTGCTGAGATGCCCACAGTCTAAAATACAATGTTGAAGATTGCCTGTGGCTGTTGATCTGTATCCATTCCGTTGTCTTTACTTTGTGCCTGTTTCCTGAGCAATGAGATGCTGATCCGTGGTCCTTGGGCACAGTCAGCATGGCGATGAAAGGTACATTGATGGGAATTAACAAAGCAGAAGAGTTTCTCATTCCCTGGATTTGGTGTTTTCATCAATATTAATAGTTCTAAGGAACAGACTTGCACATGACAGAAACTTGAACATAGGAAGTTCCATCAAAACCTCTTTGAAGGTGGCAGAACCCTGAAGGAGGCTGCCCAGAGAGGTGATGGAGTCTCCATATGTGGAGTAATTCAAAACCTACCTGGACAATGCCTTCCTGGGCAACCTGTTCAGCATGACCCTGCTTAAGCTCTGGGCAACCTGCTCTAGTGGAGGATGTCCCTGCTGAGTGCAGGGTGGGGTTGGACTATATGGCCTTTGGAGGTCCCTTCCAGTGCAAATCATTCTATGATTCCCTTGAGCTGCTAATTTTCTTTACCAACCACTGTAGGTCATGACACTGAACTTAAGCAGGGAGGTTGGACTAGAGCTCCAGAGATCCCTTCCAGCTCCTCCATGCTGGGATTCTGACTTCATCTTGAAAGGAATACTGCACGCTTGGGAAGACAGCATTAGGATGTAACACTGTCTTGAGGTTTATGGAGAGAAATGACCTATGAGGAGCAGCTGAGGAAACTGGGGTTGGTTAGTCTGCAGAAGAGGAGGCTGAGGGGAGACTTCATCAGCCTCTACAACTCCCTGAAAGGAGGTTGGGTTGGGGTGAGGTTGGTTTCTTCTCACATTCAACAAGTGACAGAACAAGAGGAAATAGCCTGAAGCTGCACAGAGAAGGTTCAGGTTGGATATTAGGAAAAATATCTTCATAGGAATGGCTCTTAGGCACTGGAACAGGCTGCCCAGGTAGGTGGTGGAGTCAGCATCCCTGGGGATGTTTAAAAGATGCATGATGTGGTGCTGATGGATGCTATTTAGTGGCAGTGGCCTAGCAGTAGTAGTAGGATTGTGAGCTCTAGGTGAGCAGTTGAACTTGATGATCTCAAAGGTCTCTTCCACCCTCAGCAGTTCTGTTCTATGGGTCTGTGGCTCTAAAAACGGAAAACCACAGAACTGTGGGAAGATAAATGGGAAGTTAGGTGTGTAAAGGAAAACACACAGCGAAGTACCAAACCAGTAAGTGATTGGGCAGTGCAGCTTTTAGAAGTACCTTGGAAGTTGCAGCTGGTGAGCTACTGTAGAGAAATGAGAGCCGCTCTGCTGCTGGTGTTTGTGGAAGAATTATGGTGTGGTTTGGCTCAGCTTCATCTGGCAGCAATCAGAATGGGGCCTCGCGGAGCAGTATATCCCCTGGTTGGCAGTGCAAGTAAGGAGATGCAGGTGGTGCTTGGAGTATGTTAAGCATGCAGTGATGTGTGGCAGTGGTCTCTTTGCTCTGCTCTGCTGAGACTTCATCTCAGTTCTGTGTCCTTCTCTGGAGCCCTCAATGCAGGAAGGACATTGACCTGGTGGCCTCCAGAGGAGGCCACATGAATGATCAGGGTGTTGGAGCAGCTCTGCTAGGAGGACAGGCTGAGGGAGCTGGGTGGCTTCAGCCTGGAGAAGAGAAAGCTCTGGGGAAGACCTGATAGCAGCCTGCCAGTATCTGAAAGGGGCTACAAGAAGGCTGCAGAGAGATTGTTTGCAAAGGGATGCAGGGACGGGACAAGGGCAGTGGCTTCAGACTAGAGCAGAGCAGATTGAGATTGGATGTTAGGAACAGGTGCTTTATTACAAGGCTGCTGGACCACTGCATCGGCTTGCCCATGGAGGTGATTGAGGCCCCATCCCTGGAGATATTCAAGGCAAGGCTGGACAGGGCTCTGGGCAGTCCAATCTAGCTGAGGATGTCCCTGCTGAGTGCAGGAGAATTGGACTGGATAAGCTTTGGAGGTCCCTTCCAAAGGGATTCTATGATCTTGGAGAGAAAGACAGGAAGATTAGACATGGATGGAGAAGAAGAGAGGAGAGAGGGAGTAAAATATTTGCATTCCAACAAGGTGAATGCCTTAAATACAAGATCTATATGGTAGTGTGTTTTGATGCAGAACAAGTCTGTAGCTGCAGAGACAACCTCATATAGTACATTTTGATTCTGACAGGATGGAAGTGCTGAGATGTAGCAGCAAAAGAAAAATCCTCAAGCAATTGGCCATTAGCACAGCTGAAGACTGTTTTTAGTTCCAGCAATACTTCAAAATATTGAGACAGCAGAAGAGCAGGATATGCATTTGAGAGAATATTGATTTCACTCTAATTTGTGACTAGCAGAAACACCACACACCCACCCCCCACTGGATGGAGATGAGTAACATCTGTGTTTTAACATGGCAAGAGCTCAGAAGCTGGGCCAGTGCCCTCACCTGCAAACTGGTAGCCAAGTAAGGCTTCACCGGAGGGAAAGGGGAAGATCCTATGAAGCATTCATAAGAAATTTTACAGGATCCAAGTTCCTTAGAACTACAGAAAACAATCTGGTTCTGCAGGAACATCCAAAGTTAACCAAGCACTTAGACTTAGAATCATAGAATCAGTCAGGGTTGGAAGGGACCACAAGGATCGTCCAATTCCAACCCCCTGCCATGGACAGGAACACTTCACACTAGATCAGGATGTCCAGAACCTCATCCAGCCTGGCCTTAAACACCTTCAGGGATGAGGCTTCCACCACCAACCTGGGCAACTCATTCCAGGGTTTCACCCACCCTCATGCTGAAGAACTTCTTCCTAATATCCAATCTGAATCTACCCACTTCTAGCTTTGTTACATTCTCCCCAGTCCTACCTGACATCCTAAAAAGTCCCTCCCCAGCTTTCTTGAGCCCCCTTAAGATACTGAAAGGTCACAATAAGGTGACCTTGGAGCTTTCTCCTCTCCAGACTGAACAGCCCCAACTTTCTCAGTCTTATTTAGCTTGGCAGATGGTACCCAGGGCTCAGTCTTGGGGCTGGTTCTGTTTGGTATCCTTGTGGATTATCTGCACCAGGGGATTGAGTGCACCCTCAGGAAGTTTGCAGGTGACACTTAATTAGGAGGAGGTGTTTTTCTGCTGGAGTGTAGAGAGGCTCTGCCAAGGGATCAGGACAAGCTGAGGTCAGTCATATGAGGTTCCACAAAACCAAGTGCCAGGTTCAGCACTTGGGTCACAACAACCCCATGAATGCTTCAGGCTTAAAAAGGACCCAGGGGCTGTGGTCACAGCTGTCTGAGCATGAGCCAGCAGTGTGCCCAGCTGACCAAGCACCAGCATCCTGGCCCACATCAGCAGCAGTGTGGCTAGCAGGACTAGGGCAGTGATTGTGCCCTGTACTCAGCACTGGTGATACTGCACCTTATTTCCTGGGTTCAGATTTGGGCCCCTCAATTCAAAGAGGATATTGAGGTTTTGGAGCAGGTCCAGAGAAGGGCAGGTTCAGTTGTCTCTAGAGTAGACTTAATTGTGTTCCTGATCTGGTCAATGTAATGGTGTTAGGTCGTAGGCTGGACTTGATCTCAGAGGTAGGTTCCAGCCTCGGTAATTCTGTGATTAGGAAGCTCAAGTAGTCTTTAGATACCTGAATTGTTGATTTCAGGGCTTAATTTAAGTTGAGATTAATTTTTTTTCCTAGTATGAAGGCCACTGTCTAGAATAATTTCACCACAGAATTTAGCTTCCTTTCAAAAAAGCCTCACAAGTGAGTGGAGACCTTGGTTTGAATCATAGATGCTGCAACAAAAAGACAGTATAATGAAGGGCAAAAAGGAAGGGGGGGAAAAAAAGCAGCTTAGTGTGTTCAGCCTTAGCTTGGCCTTGAGCAACCTGCTCTAGTGGGAGGTGTCCCTGCCTGTGGCAGGGGGTTGGAGCTGGATGATTCTTGAGGTCCCTTCCAACCTAAACCATTCTATGATTCTATGTGAAGAGGCAGAGGGAGCAATGGTTCAGTTCACTTGTTGTGGCCTTCCAGTATCTAAAGGGGGCTACAGGAAAGCTGGGGATGGAATTTTTAGGGTGTCAGGTAGTGATAGGACAGCAGACTGAGGGAGCAGATCCTGCTTCTCTACTCCACCCTGCTGAGAACCCCACCTGGAGCACAGTGCCCAGTTCTGGAGCCAATATTACAAGAAGGATCTGGAGGTGCTAGAATGTGCCCAGAGAAGGATGATCAGAGGGCTGGAGCTGCTCTGCTTTGGGGACAGGCTGAGAGAGTTGGGGTTGTTCAGTCTGGAGAGGAAAAGGCTCTGAGGAGACCTTCTTATGGCCTTCCAGTGTCTGAAATGAAGGGGTCTACAAGAAAGCTGTGGAGGGATTTCTTAGGGTGTCAGGTAGTGATAGAAACGGAGGGAGTGAAGCAAAACTAGAAATGGGGAGATTCAGCAGCACGAGGGTGGTGAGAGCCTGGAACAGGTTGCCCAGGGAGGTGGTAGAAGCCTCATCCCTGGAGGTCTTTAAGGCCAGGCTGGATGTGGCTCTGAGCAACCTGATCTAGAGTGAGGTGTCCCTGCCCATGGCAGGGGAGTTTGAACTGGATGATCCTTGAGGGCCCGTCCAGCTCTGACAATTCTGTGGTTCTATAATTACCTGTTCACTAATTTTTAAGCTGGAAAGTCCCCAGGGACTCACATTCTAGCTGCTCGTTGGTTCCTCCTAACTCCTTAGTTAGTTCCTTAGGAACTTAGGAGTTTCCTCTTACTCCTAAGAGTAAGGAGAATGCTGTGGGAAAAATCCAGCTTCAAACCTTGGGAAAAAGGTGGTCTCCAGAGGTGCCTTCCAACCCCACCATGCTGGGACTCTGGGATTTGCAGTTCTGATTTGGGTGGCCCTCCAGCTGCAGAGAGAAATGAATGAGGCAGCTTTTATTAGAATCACAGAATTGTTTCAGCTGGAGAAGATCTCTAAGATCACCCAGTCCAACTATCAACCCAACACCACCATGACCATCAAACCATGTCCCACAGTGCCATGGCCACAGGTTTCTTGAACACCTTCAGGCATGGGGACTCCAGCACCTCCCTGGGCAGTCTGTGCCAGTCCCTGACCACTCTTGCAGCAAAGAAATATTTCCTAATCTCCAACCTAAACGTCCCCTGGCACAATTTCAGGCCATTTCCTCTCCTTGTATCACCTGATACTGGAGAGAAGAGACCAACGCCCACCTCACTTCAACCTCCTTTGAGGGAGTTGTAGAGAGCAACAAAGTCTCCCCTCATCTCCCTCTCCTCAAGTGAAAGGTTTCAGTTAGAAAAGTTATTGGTACATATTGCTCCTGTAGTTCTACTTGGATGTAATGTGGTCTGGACAGGATCCTGACAGTGACAGGATGAGGGCAGTAGCTTCAAAGTGGAGCAGAGCAGATTTGCATTGGATGTTAGGAATAAATTCTGCACCAGGAGGGTGCTGAAACACAGGGAGATGGTTGAGGCCCTATCCTGGGAGATATTCAAGGTGAGTCTGGATGGCTCTGGGCAACCTGATCTAGTGGAGGATGTCCCTGATGAGTGCAGGGAGGTGGCCTTTGGATGTCCCTTTCAGCCCAAATCATTCTGTGATTCCCTTGAGCTGCTAATTTTCGTTACCAACCACTGTAGGCCATGACACTGAACTGAGCAGTGTAGCTGCTGACTAAACCAGATTCCAGACTAGAAATCCCCCAGCCCATAAATCTTTGAGGACAGATTGCCTCTCTTTTTTTTGCCATCTCTTTCATTCAGGACTCCATGATCAGTGTAAGTCCTTTGAATTTTGAATGTGCTCCTGGTAATTGATGTGCTGCTGAAATCTAATTAATAGCAGGCAAAGAAACTGCAATGTCTTGTTTGCCTTCCTACAGCATAAACATTTTGCTGGTCACCTTGTCTGTGGGGTAGTTTGCTTTGGAGGGCAAGGTTTGATTACAAGGGGTGTGCATAGTTGACTGAGTCCTGGGAAGACACTCAAATGTCACAGATGTTTGAGCCTTGTCACACTCTTCATGCCTGAGCCTTGTCACAGTCTTCATCCCTTCGGACACTTCTCTTTTGCTGGCTGTTTACTTAGAAAAGAGTGATAGTAGCTGCATTTTATCAGTCCTTGGAGTTTTCTGCCATTGGTGCGTCCTTGTTTCGCAGAGCAGGTCTTTGCTGAGTGGAATTAATGAGTTTCATCATAGGCCATGCCCTGCAAACACCTACAGACGATTGCCTGCAAAGCCAATTATTAGAAGATCACTTTTCTCTTTGTACTGGGGTGATCTGGAGTATGTTGGGTGATCATGAAGTTGTTTGCAGTGTCAGCTCTGAAGCGCTGCTGCTGTCACAGAACTACAGAATGGTAGTGGTTGGAAGTGGCCTCTAGATATCGTCCAGTCCAACTGCCCTGACAGGGCAGAATCACCCAGGGCAGGCTGCACAGGAACACATCCAGGTGGGTCTTAAAAGTTTCCAGAGAAGGAGGCTCCACAGCCTCTCTGGGCAGGCTGCTCCAGGGCTCCAGCTGCCTTACCATAAAAATATTTCTGCTTGTGTTGAGGTGGGTTCTCCTGTGCTCCAGCTTGTGCCCTTTGTTCCTTGTCCTATCACTGGGCACCACTGAAAAGAGCCTGAGACCTTCATCTTGACACCCACTCATCAGATCTGTGCAGACATTGATAAGATCCGTTCTCAGCCTTCTCTTCCCAAGACTAAACAGCCCCAGGTCACACAGTCTTTCTTCCTGGGAGATCACACAGAGTCCCAGAATCACAGTATTAGGTGCTGGAATGGATCTCCAAAGCTCATCCAGTCCAACCCCCCTGCCAGAGCAGGAGCACTTACAGAAGGTCACACAGGGACACATTCAGACAGGTCTTGAATATTTCCAGAGAGGGAGACTCCACAACACCCCTGTGCAGTCTCTTCCAGACTTCTGTCATCCTCACAGGGGGAAAAAATCCTCCTCCTGTTTCTGTGGAACTTCCTATGCCTCAGTTTCCGCCACTGCCCCTTGTGCTGTCCTTGGGCATCACCCAGCAGAGCCTGGCTCCAGCCCCTGGCCACTCACCCTAGACATCTTTATCACCATGACTGAGGTCCCCTCTCAGGTTCCTCCTCTTCCAGCAGCACAGCCCCAGCTCCCTCAGGTTCTCCTCCTAAGGAAGATCTTCTACTGCCTTCAGCATCTTTGTGGCTCTGTGCTGGACCTGAGTGGCCCAGAAGTGGACATAGTCTTCCAGATGCAGCCTCAGCAGGGCAGAGTAGAGGGGCAGAAGAACCTCTCCGGACCTGCTAAGCACAGCCCTTCTAATCCACCCCAGGATGGTCTTGGCCACCAGAGCACATTGCTGGCTCACGATCACCCTACCACTCAATAGGACCTCCAGGTCCTTTTCCCCTTCACTGCTCTCCAGCAGGTCAGTCCCCAACCTATGCTGCCAGAGCAGGACAGTAGAATCTAGCACAGTTCAAAGATCTCAGCTTGGAAATTGGTCTAATTGCCTTTGCTAAAATCAAAACTGTGGATTGAAGTAAGGAGGAGTGATTAGGAAGGGGAAAAGTGGGGAAGTGATGTGTTCTTTATCTGAAAGTGTAGGGAGTGGTGAGGCATGGAAACTGAATGCAGCAGAGAAAACAGACATGGATTGTTGGTTCTGGCATGTAAAAGAAGAATACCTCTTAGTTACAAAGAGTTTCTTTCACACTACCTCTTAGTTTTCCGCTAACACGGAAGTCAGAGAATCCCCATAGTGGAGGTAGGAAGGGACCTCTGCAGGTGATCTCATCCAAATCTCCTTGCTAAAGCAGGGTCACGCACAGCAGGTTTCTTAGGATCACAGCCAGACAGGTTGGTTCCTTCCAGGCCTTGCCAAGCTGGGATTCTGTGACATGGCTGATTGATCCTTAGGCAGTTACCGACACCAAAAGAACTACAAGCTGAAAAGTTCCTTATCTGTGGGGAATTGTGTTAGTAGAAGCGACTGGAAGAGATGAAAATCAACATGGAATGATAAAGCCATGTTTATCGTTCCATGGAATTTACTGTGGAATGACAAGCATAAGAAGGACATGGAACTGCTTAGAGGAGGCCAGAGGATCTGGACAACCTCCCCTGTGGGAACAGGCTGAGACAGTTGGGGCTCTTCAGCCTGGAGAAGAGAAGGCTCTAGGGAGACCTTAGAGCAGCCTGCCTGCACCTGAAGAGACTGCAGGACTGCTGGGGAAGGACACTCAAGAAGGGCTGGGAGTGCTAGGATGAATGACAATGGCTTTGAGCTGGGAGAGGGAAGATTGAGACTGGAGATTAAGAAATTCTCTACAGTGAGGGTGTTGACACACTGGCACAGGTGTGGCCACAGAGAGGTTGTGGATGTCCCCTCCCTGGAAGTGTTCAAGGCCAGGACCTTGAGCAGCCTGAACTAGTGGAAGGTGACCCTATCCATGGCAGGGGATTGGAACTGGATGATCTCTTCCAACCTGGTTGATTCTATGATTTTATGATCTTTAAGGTCTCCTCCAAGCCAACCCATTCTGTGTTTGCTTTTGTGTACTACAGTCAACAACATGGAGACAGAGCTGGGAGAACAGACTTGGAGGAGGAGGAGGTGGTAGATGGCTCCTGGAAGATCAATGGGAGAAGAGATTTGGTGACATGTGTTGTCTTAGGGCTCTCAGATGTGAGTGATGGGGGTGGGAGAAAGCACGAGAGGAGTGGGCAGCCTGCAGAGCTCAGGAGAGCATTGTTATTGTTGGCATGGTCACTGCATGTGGAGCTCCATGCACCTGCTCCTGTGGGCTCCACAAAGCTCCTGCCCGGGTGTCCTTCTGGCATCGTTTTGGAGTCTCTACCATGACAGGTCTGAGGCTATGCTGAGTAAATGCCAATCTGGGTAGCTGCTTCACAGATTGCAGTTGCTGTATGGATAGTTTCTTCTAGATTTTCCAGCAGGTTCTCTCTGAGTTTTTACTCTCAGATGCAGTTACAACCAAGTGTATTATGCTCACCTCAGCCTTTGAAGAGAATTAGAAGCAGTGGGTTGGGTGGAGAGAGCTGGAACAGCTCCAGGTGCTGCTGGGACACTGGGACATGTGGGTGCTCTTTATTCCCTTCCCCAGCACATCACTGCAGTCTCACTCCCAGTCTCTTCCTTCTCCTCATCTCCCCAGGACCAGCTTGGTGCTGCTGTACTTTTGTTTTTGTGCTCCCCAGAGCTCTCATTGTTTAGGACATAGAGAAGCTTTATGGTATGGATCACACTAACCACTGGAGCCCTTCTTTCAGGCACTCCTACAGTTTGTTTTGCTCTTGGTGTGATAGCTTAGTAATGAGAACAACCAAAACCTACAACTTCACCATGAGGCAGCAATTTGTCCTCATGGCCAACAGGGATAGTGGTCTGCTGGGGTACCTGAAGAGAAGTATGGCCAGCAGGCTCAGGGAGATTCTCCTCCCTGTCCTCACTGCTCTGGTGAAGCCACATCTGAAGTACTATGTCTGATGTGCAGTACAGAAGGTTCCATCTCAAGGGGAAACTTCTTTATTGTAAGGGTCACAGAGCACTGGCACAGGCTCCCCAGGGAGATTGTGGAGTTTCATTCTCTGGAGACTTCCAAGGTCTATCTGGATGTGTTCCTGTGTGACCTGAGCTATGTCGTATGGTCCTGCTCTGGCAGGGAGGTTGGAACTATCAGAGAGTCCAGAGGAGGTTACAAAGATGCTGAGGGCCCTGGAGCATCTTTATGAGGAGGAAAGGTTGAGAGCCTTGGGGCTGCTGAGCCTGGAGAAGATCTACAGAGGATCTAAGCAATGAAAGGGTAAGGGGCAAACAGATGGGGTCAGACTCTTTCAGTGGTGCCCAGTGACAGGACAAGGGGTAGTGGGCAGGAACTGGAAGCCAGGAGATTCCATCCTAAGATGAAGAGAAAATTCTTGTGAGGGTGCTGGAGCCCTGGAGCAGGCTGCCCAGAGAGCTTGTGGAGTCTCCTTGTCTGGAGACATCCAACGTCTGCCTGGACAATCTGATCCTGGGCAATCTGCTCTTTATGTTCCTACTTTAGCAGAGGGGTTGGACTAGATGATCTCAAGAGTTTCCCTCCAACTCCCACCATGATGAGATTCTGGAATTCATTATGACCTTGATTCTCATTAACTGGTGCTGTAGAAAGTGTCTGCCATGATTCTTAGCAAGCCTTAGAATACAGATGTGATTGCTCATAAGCAACTGTGATGGTTTGGGTGTTCCCCACCTCACTCCACTTTAGGAATCACCCAGACTAGACTCAGCTAGCTCTGGAAATTGAATGAAGCTTATATTTACAGCTGGCACAATGTACAAGCAGATATTTACAGTATATACAGTTAGAGACAGAAATAGACAAGGTAAAAGGTAATACAGAAGCACAACAGCCCTCCCAGAAACCTGAGTCCCCAGGAGGGGCTCTCAACTGTCCCTTCACCTTCCCCCTACCACTCTCAACCTTACCCCAGTCCCAAGGAAAAATTGAGGTTCAGCCAGGGGGGTTAGGAAGCAAAATGGATTAGAAAAGAAACAGAAGGTGAGGTTAGAGATGCAGCTCAGCCAGTTCCCCAGCAGAAGTGGCAAGCGATTCTCTATGTTTTGCTTTTTATTCTTACACATTTCAGCAAGCCTATGAGCAAAGCAGACATCACCGTTGTTTTCCTTCCACAGCCTGTACTCTAGTTCTTCTCACCAAAACATTCTAGCTAGCTTCAAACTAGCACAGCAATGCTGCCAGATGCCCAGAATCATAGAATGGTCCAGGCTGGAAGGGACCTCCAAAGCTCATCTAGTCCAACCTTCTCTGTACTCAGCAGGGATGTCCTCAACTAGATCAGGTTGCCCAGAGCCCTGTCCAGCCTCACCTTAAATATCTCCAGGGATGGGGACCCAACCACCTCTCTGGGCAACCTGTTGCAGTGTTCCAGCAGCCTGATGGTGCAGAACTTGTTCCTTGCATCCAATTTCGATCTGCTCTTCTCTGAATGTTGTTTCTCAACAAGTACATATGCAAATCGGCTCCACTATGTCTGCACAGTGATTCCAGTGCATAGAAGAGGTACCAAGCCTCTAAAACTCTTCTGCACATAAGATTTGCATGGAAAAATGTGTTGGAACCACTCTCTTCCTGACCAGGAAGTCTGATGACTGTAAAAGAAAGTGTTTAGAGACAAGAGACAGGTTTTAAAGTGTGTTTAGTTGTAGCCTTCCCTTTGTGAGCTGAGACAGATTGTGACTACCCTTAAAAAATGTTGAATGATTGCTGATTTGCTTTTTGGTGCTCCCCTCTCTTTGCCTAGCAGCTTGCTCAAATAAATATTCTCTTGGTAGCTCCCCCAGGAGCAGTTGGGAAAAGCAGATCAGCACAGTACAGTAGAAGAGGAAGAAAGACAGACGTTAAATTTGATGGCAGAACATGAATAATAATCATAGAATTGTTAAGGTTGGTTGCTAAGACCTCAGGGATCATCAAGTCCAAGTCTTAACCCAGCACTGCCAGGTCACCACTAAGCCATCTGCCTCAGCACCACACTTATGCATTTTTTGGGTGCTTCCAGGGATGGTGATTCTACCACTGCCCTGGCTACGCTGTTCCAGGCCTTGACAATCCTTTCAGTGAAGAAATTATACCTAATATTCAATCTCAGCCTTCCCTGGTGCAACTTGGAGCCATTTCCTCTTGTACTGTAGCTTTTTACTTTGGAAATGAGACTGACCCCCACCTGGCTCTAACCTCCTTTCAGGGAGCTGCAGAGCCAGAAGTTTTTCCCTCAGCCTTCTCTTCTCTAGGCTAAACTTCCTCAGCTGCTCCTCCCCAGTGCTGTGCTGCAGACCATTCCCCAGCTTTGTTGCCTTTCTCTGGACCTTCTCCAGCACTTCATTGTCCCTGTAGTAACTGCTCAAAACTGAACGCGGTTATTCGAAGTGCCCTTTTCACCAGTGCCCTATACAGGGGGACAAGCTCTACCTTAGTCCTCCTGGCCACATTATTACTGACCCAGGCCAGGATGCTCTTGGCCTTCTTGGCCACACTGCTGGCTTGGTTTGAACCAGCTGACAACCAGCAGGTCTTGTTCAGCCAGGCAGCTCCTAACCATTCTGCCACAAGCCTAGAATGGAAGGTAGAAATAATAGATTTAAGATCAGCCCAAGCAGTTCTGCCATGGCACTTGGAGGGACATGTGGAATGTTGATTTGTTCTGTATAATGTTTGTGGCTAGGGAATTATTTTTTTCATTCAATTTAAATGGTTAAAAAAAAAAAACACAAACAAAAGTTGTATTATGAAGCACTTAATTTAAAACTAAAATCTCCTAGCACAAAGTAGTTTGGTGACTGAAACTTGCTTTTGGTAAGAAAATAATTAGAATTTGAAATGCTCCTTTTTTATCTTCAAATATATATTTTTAGTTGAATTTTGACTAGAGAGTGTCCAAGAGAGGGTTATGAGGATGCTGAAGGGACTGGAACATCTGTCTGGTAAAAAGGCTGAGATACCTGGGGCTGCTTAGCTTAGAGAAGAGCAGCCTGAGAGGAGATCTTATTGATGTTTATAAATGTCTTCAGGGTGGATTTTGAGAAGCAGAGGCCAGGCTCTTTTCAGTGGTGTCCTGTGATAGGACAAGGGAGAGTGAATACAAACTGGAACCCAGGAAGCTGCACCTCAACACGAGGAGTAACTTCTTTACAGTGAGGATGACAGAGCCCTGGAGCAGGCTGCCCAGAGAGGTTGTGGAGTCTCCTTCTCTGGAGCCTTTCAAGACACCTCTGCGTGCATTCCTGTGTGGCCTGCCCTGAGTGATTCTGCTTTGGCAGGGGCATTGGACTCAGGATCGCAGGATCTCAATGACCTTCAGATGTTCTTTCCAACCTCTCCCATTCTGTGATTTATCAATTGAATTCAGATTCAGGTGAGCTTTCTGCCTAGGACCTGTCTTTAGTAGATGCACTGCTCACCTGCAGATACCCAGCACACAGGGTAGAGATACCTAGCACACAGGGTAGAACCAGACAAGAAGGGCAAGGAGGAAATCCATGTTTCTGCTGCAGAGAGGATTGGAAAACTTCCACATGTTCCTCTCAGAATTTTTTTACAATTCCAAGCAGGGAATTCCAAGGGACTGCAGCTGTTTATGGACATGAGCTGTAAGAGTGCTGAACACAGGCACCTGGCAGACATCTCATTGCAGGGCTATGTGTGTAGTACATGGGTTTCTGACTGCTCACACTGCTATGCCATTAGCCATGCACAGAGGCTTGGAGCACTTCTACCAGGAGAGGCTGAGGGAGCTGAGGTTGCGCAGCCTGAAGAAGAGAAGGCTCTAGGGAGATCTAATAACAGCCTGCCAGGACCTGAAGAGGGCTACAAGAAAGCTGCAGAGAGACTGTTTGCAAAGGCTGCAGGGACAGGATGAGGGCAGTGTTTTCAGACTAGAGCAGAGCAGATTGATATTGGATGTGAGGAACAAATTCTGCGCCGGGAGAGTGCTGGAGCATTGCAACAGGTCCCTGTCTCTCTTGAACTGGGGAGCCCAAAACTGGGCACAGTATTCCAGGAGTGGTCTCACTAGGGAAGAGTAGAGGGGACAAAGAACCTCCTTAGACCTCCCAGTGTAGCTGTGACCCTTGGATTAGGGCCACTTTGGCAGGAAATCAGAGTTTAACGCTTGAGATGGGAAGGACACTACACCACTCATTTAAATGTGGTGTGGGCTCTCTGGAGTGTAAATCATGAGGAAGATCAGCGCAGCTCCTGCCGTGGAAAGGAGACAGAGAATGCAAATTGCATGTGATGGCAAATGTTATTTGTGTTTCATAAAGTGATAAAGCTCCACTTACAGTTGATTTTCTAGCTACTTGTTCTTTCAGTAGCAGTATACAGCAGCAGCTGCCAGGGCAGGTTAGCTGTCTGCTTTGCTTTCCAGCCTGTTTGGGTAGCACAGGGGTGTTTAAAAGCTGGATAACTGCAAATTAGGCTCTATGGTATGAAGTTGTTTGGATCTTTTCCTGTCTTATCAAAAAACATACTGTGGAGCTGGGTCAGAGCTGCTTTTTCTAAACTATCCCAGAATGGTGGATATTGGAAGGGACCTCTAGAGATCATCTAGCCTCAACTTGCCTTCCTAAAATAAAGGAAGGGGTAATGTAACCTCCAAAGGGGTTAAAAAAAGTAGTACATTAAACCTGCAGGTTTTGGTTGTGTTAAACCTCCTGTTTTTATTAGAGACAAAACAACAGCATACAATTGTTCTTATTGGGTACAGAAAATCTTTTAATAACAATGCCCTGAAGATATTAAATTCAGAATTATAATTCCCTGAAATACCTCATATGTTTTCCTTAGAGGTGCAAAAGGGCTGAAAATGAGCTTTCAGAATCTCAGGATTTGAGAATTCAGGGAACTCATAATGCAGTTGTTATTAATAGCTGAGGCCCTCACTATGGTTCAACCCTTGAGTCAAGCCTAATGAAATAATATCATTGTTTTAGTGTAGTTTTACGTTGATTCTTCTCCTCTGGGCCTCACTGTCTTGCACAGTCTCAGAGCCATCACATGCAATCAGCTGAAGAATGGCAGATCTTCATCCTGGGACTGGTGTGTTATTAGCATCCTTTTTGCCAACATGTTCAGAACTTTATTGTGAGATGTGACCTTTACATGAGACTCTGAAAGTGCAGACAGCCTCAGCTTGTTCTTAGTATCAAGATCTTACGGTGTAAATGTAGATGCTTGTGATGGAGTGCAGAGAAGCACAGATGGCTGTTGGTCTGTCCAGCAGGCATGTCAGGAGCACACAGCAGCTTCCTACCAATGCATGTGCTTTAAGCAAAAGGAATTAGATGATAGAGTTGTTTTGGTTGGAAAAGAACTTCAGGATCATCAAGTCCAACCATTTGCTAACTCTGCCAGGGCTGGTGCTGAACCATTTTTGTCAGCATCATGTCTCTGCCTCTTTGTAACACCTGCAGGGATAAGGATTCAACCACCTCCCTGGAGACCCTGTTTCAGTAGTTAAGAACCACTTCAGCAGTTCGAAAAGTAGAAGGCTGAGGGGAGACAAGGTGGCCAAGAGAGCCAGTGGCATCCTGGCCTGCATCAGGAATGGTGTGGTCAGCAGGAGCAGGGAGGTCATTCTGCCCCTGTACTCTGCACTGGTTAGACCACACCTTGAGTACTGTGTCCGGTTCTGGGCCCCCCAGTTTAAGAGGGACATTGAGATGCTTGAACGTGTCCAGAGAAGGGCAATGAGGCTGGTGAAAGGCCTCGAGCACAGCCCTACGAGGAGAGGCTGAGGGAGCTGGGATTGTTTAGCCTGGAGAAGAGGAGGCTCAGGGCAGACCTTATTGCTGTCTACAACTACCTGAGGGGTGGTTGTGGCCAGGGGGAGGTTGCTCTCTTCTCTCAGGTGGCCAGAGCCAGAACGAGAGGACACAGCCTCAGGATGCGCCAGGGGAAGTTTAGGCTTGAGGTGAGGAGAAAGTTCTTCAGTGAGAGAGTCATTGGACACTGGAATGGGCTGCCCAGGGAGGTGGTGGAATCGCCGTCCCTGGAGCTGTTCAAGGCAGGATTGGACGTGGCACTTGGTGCCGTGGTCTAGCCTTGAGCTCTCTGGTAAAAGGTTGGACTTGATGATCTGTGAGGTCTCTTCCAACCCTGATGATACTGTGAGACTGTGAGACCTCATTGCTGTCTACAGCTATCTGACGAGATGTTGTGGAGAGGCTGCTGCTGGCTGCTTCTTGCAGGTAGTTAGAGACAGAACAAGGGGGAATGGCCTCAATCTGAGGCTGGGGAGGTTTAGATTGGACATTAGGAAAAAGATTTTCACAGAGAGAGAGGTCAGGGACTGGAATGAGCTGCCCAGGGAGGTGGTGGAGTCACCAACCCTGGATGTGTTTAAAGGTGGTTTGGATCTGGTGCTTAGAGATACGGCTTAAGGTACACCTTGTAGAGTAGGGTTATAGGTTGGACTTGGTGATCATAGAATCGTAGAACCACAGAACGGTTTAGGTTGGAAGGGACTTCAAAGCTCAGCCAGTTCCAGCCCCCCACCACAGGCAGGGACACCTCCCACTCAAACAGGTCGCTCAAGGCCTCATCCAACCTGGCCTTCAACACTTCCAGGGAAGGAGCAGCCACAACCTCCCTGGGCAACCTGTGCCAGTGTCTCACCATCCTCACTGCAACCAACTTCTTCCTAACATCCAGTTTTGGTCTCCCCTCTGCCAGTTTGAACCCATTCCTCCTCCTCTTGTCATGAAAGACCTTGTTAATAGTCCCTCCCCAGCCCTCCTGGAGCCCCCTTCAGATACTGGAAGGCCACTCCAAGCTCTCCTGGAAGCCTTCTCTTCTCCAGGCTGCAGAGCCCCAACCCTCGTAACCTGTCCTCAGAGCAGAGCTGCTGCAGCCCTCTGAGCATCTTGGTGGCCTCCTCTGGACTGGCTCCAACAGTTCCATGTCCCTCTTGTGTTGGGGGCTCCAGAACTGCACACAGTACTCCAGGTGGGGTTTGAGGAGAGCAGAGTAAAGGGGCAGAATCCCCTCCCTTGCCCTGCTGGCCATACCTAGGTGTTTCTGTGATTCTGTGAAAGAAATTTCTTCTGATATGTGAGCTAAACATCCTCTGCTGCAACTTGGAGCCAGTTCTTCTCATCCAGAAGCAGTCATTGGCTGTGCAAACCTGCTCTGAACTCCAGAAGATGCCCTCCCTGAGCAGAGGCTGAGCTGAGAAGTCACAGAACTAGTTCTGTTCTAGCTCAAACCAGGACACTTGGCTGGGGAAGAACATGAATTCTGGAGCAGGCTTTCAGGTGAATTGAGCTTTGTGTGAGTTTCATGTTTCCACACATTTTGCAGCTAGACCAAGGCTTCACTCTGGAGAGCAGTCAAATCTGAAAGAGAGAGATAGACAATGATTGTTGTTTCTTAGGGATTCAGCATCTCTAAAAACTCTGTTGACCACTGGTTAGGTGAGTGACAGCTTGCTGAAGGAAGGAGCAGGAGAACAGGAATTCAGAATCATAAGAGCTAAAAGGAGAGAGGGATGCAGCCTTTTGGACTGTGGCTGGCAAAGTAAGTAGGATGAGGGTGAAAAACGTGTCAGGAGAAGTGTGGCCAGCAAGTCGAGGGAGGTGATTCTCCCCCTCTACTCTGTGCTGGTGAGACCCCACCTGGAGTACTGCATCTAGGTCTGGACTCCTTATTACAAGAGGGATGTGGAGATGCTGGAGTGTGTCCAGAGAAGGGCCAGGAGGATGCTCAGAGGGCTGCAGCAGCTCTGCTATGAGCACAGACTGAAAGAGTTGGGGCTGTTCAGTCTGCAGAAGAGGAGGCTCCCAGGTGACCTTCTTGTGGCCTTCCAGTATCTGAAGGGGGCCTCCAAAAAAGCTGGGGAGGGAATTTTATGCTATCAGGGAGTGACAGGACTGGAGTGAATGGAGTAAGGCTGGAGGTGGGGAGAGTCAGATTGGATGTGAGGAGGAAGTTGTTTATCATGAGAGTGGTGAGAGGCTGGAATGGGTTGCCCAAGGAGGTGGTTGAAGCCCCATGGCTGGAGGTGTTTAAGGCCAGGCTGGATGAGGCTGTGGGCAGCCTGCTCTAGGGTAGGGTGTCCCTGCTCATGGCAGGGGAGTTGGAACTGGCTAATCCTTGTGGTCCCTTCCAACCCTGACTGATTCTATGAAACATTCTCAGCTTTGAACAGGAAGAGATTGTTCAGGAGCATAGCTGGGAAACGTCTTTTCATCTGTTCCACACCGAGGTGTTCTATGGTGGTCTGGGAAGGAACTGGTGCCCAGGTCAGTGATCAATGGAGT
The DNA here is from genome assembly GCA_013400475.1 of Tricholaema leucomelas. Taxonomy (NCBI): domain Eukaryota; kingdom Metazoa; phylum Chordata; class Aves; order Piciformes; family Lybiidae; genus Tricholaema lacrymosa; species Tricholaema leucomelas. Next base: position 434,922 of record WAAF01019151.1, on the reverse strand, counting down.
CCTTGGGCCTCGCTGGTGTAATCACCAGTAGGGAATGGATTTGCATGTCATGAGTTGGTCTAAACCCCCTCATTCATCTCTTAGGAGCCATCTGATAGTCTTTAGTAATTGCAGTGTCTTTAATAACTACAACAAATCTGGACTGGGCCCTGCTAGAAGGCAAGCTTGACTTGAAATCTATTTCAAAAATGCATATTAGAGAGGGAAAAAAGAATTGGAAGCTGTTCTACAGCCTGAAGCAGGATACCTTTATCTCATTCCTTCTGACATCTAAATATCTGCTGTGCATCTCTGGCATTGGAATCCCCCACCTCAATTTAGATAAAAGGCTTTTGATTGTTTATTTATTTATTTAATTAGCCATCAGATGCTTTTAAGAAAATGAAGTGCTTGGTAGCATAGTGGAAGTTTTTAAATTGAGGCTTCTGGAACGTGGCCACCACTGGATGAAACCAGCAACAGAAATGATTGTGTGATAGCTTCTATAGGTTGTTGACTGGAGCTCTGCCTGAGGGCCCTGGGGCTGTTCAGTCGGCAGAGAAGAAGGCTGAGAGTGGATCTGAGCAATGTCTATCAACAGCTAGGGGCTGGAGGTCAGGAAGGAAGGGACAGGGACAGCCTCTGCTCTTTTGTGCCCTGCCATAGGACGAGGGCAAGGGATGGAAACTGCAGTACAGGAAGTTGCACCTCAGCATGAGGAAGAACTTCTTTGCTGTAAGGGTGAGAGAGCAGTGGCACAGGCTGCCCAGAGAGGTTATGGAGTCTCCTTGTCTGCAGCCTTTGCAGCCCTGTCTGGAGGTGTTCCTGTGCCACCTGTGCTGGACTTTCTGCTCCTGCTGTGGCAGTGGGGTTGGACTGGAAGCTCTCCAGAGGTCCTTTACAGCCCCTAACATCCTGGGATGTTGTGATTTAGAGGTATTTGGTCTTGTTACTGCACAGGTAACTTGAGCTTTCTCAGTATTCACCAGGGAAAAGCATTTGAGAAAGGGAGCTGGAATATTTCTCTAGCATTTTGACTCCAAAGGGCAGAGCCTTGAGGAAAACATCAAGGCACAGTGACAGAGCTCAAGGGGAAGACTTTGACCCTGTCATGGCCTCAGACATGACTTCTCATCAAAAATTCATTCTCCATCCCTAGCACTTCTTCATTGACAGGGAGTGTACTTAAAGAAGAAAACATAAACTTGTTTATATATGCAGACAGTAGCATAAACGTCATATAAATGCAACCAAAAACCTTATCCTATGAGACCTGTGCATGTCAAACTGGGCTCTAGAGTGCTACAAGATGTTTTTTTAATACATGTAAAACTTCAGCAAAAACATCTCCAAGAACCATCTAAAAGAAGGATAGAGAGAGGCTGTAGTGACAGGATGAGGGCAGTGGCTTCAAACTAGAGCAGAGCAGATTGAGATTGGATGTTAGGAACAAGTTCTGCACCATAAAGGTGGTGGAACACTGCAACAGGATGCCCAGGAAGCTGATTGGGTCTCCATCCCTGTTGATATTCAAGGTGAGGCTGGACTGGGCTCTGGGCAACTTGATCTAGTGGAGGATGTCCCTGTTGAATGCAGGGGGTTGGACTAGATGAGCTTTGGAGGTCCTTTCCAACCCAGACCATTCTGTGAATAATTTAGCATATTTTTTCCCTAAAATTCTGACGATGAAGTTTTTCTTCCTCTGAAAGGAGGCTCCTCCACAGCTCCTAGGCTGGCTTAGAGGAATTTCCTTTGATTGAAGCATTGTCTGGTTGTTCCCAAAACTCATCTGTTCTTCAAATATCAAGGCCTTAGGGCAATTTTTCAACCCAAAGAGGAATTCCTGTCGTGTTTTTGGGATGAAGAGGAAAAAATAAATTGTTTAGAGAATGGGATTAGACTTGCAGAAAGCTTAGAGGCATTGATGTGCTGATAAGTAAGAGCATCTAAAATCTGCAGCTTGACAGCTTCATTATGATTCCTTCTGGTTTTAATCCAGCAGGGTTGTTGACACTGCAGTTTGGCAAATAGTTTAGCCCTTTGGTAAAATGATAAAGCTGTACCTGTTGAGGAGAACTTGTTTGGCATTTGCAGGCATTGCCCTAGAGAATCAAAGAATCACAGAAACATGCAGGTTGGCAAAGCTCCTCCAGATCACCAAGTCCAACCTAGAATCCTACTCTGTGAGATTCACCTTAAACCATAGCCCTTAAGCACCACATTCAAACGACCCTTAAACACATCCAGGGTTGGTGACTCCACCACCTCCCTGGGAAGCTCATTCAGAGATATGCAGCTCCAGAAGGTGTCCAAAAAGATCCAGAAGATCTTTTAAAAATGAAGTTTAATTGGGATGAGGTAAGCTAGAGATCTGTAGCTCCAGAAAATCTTAATGTGCAACAGATCCTGTAGGTTTATTCCAGTGCAACACGGGGTGAATTTCTCCCTGGATAATAGGAGCCTTAGATGCTCTAGAGGAAATCCTTGCAGATCCTTTCCAGAATGAGGTTTAATTAGGATGAAGGAACCTCAAGCTGTAAAAAAGGAGGGAAAGAAAGAGCTGGGAAAAGCCACATTTTGCAACCTGTTAAAGAAATTCTGACTCTTTTCTTATGCCCAGTTTGCTGTTAGGATGGACTCATGGTGACAGACATTGATAACATCAGAATTTGTAGATGCCTACAGGGTCAATTGTTGTTACATTACCATTTGCATGTCAGGCTATAATTCTGTGAGACATGTGGTGTTAAAGCTCTAAATCCTGATCTAAGGAGCTTACAAACTAACTTAAATCATAGGGACAAAATACAACATGAAGTGACAACAGTCCAGTAGTGTGTGTCTCTGCCAGGAAAGTTGGAAGACTTTCCTTGCCAGCAGCTGAATCACAGGATCCCAGAATGGTGGAGTTTGGAGTGTTGGATGACTGAGAGGCTGGGGAAAAGCCTTTGACACTACTACCCACAGAATTCTTGGGGGCAAACTGGCTGCTGATGGCTTGGATGAACACAGCTCTGCTGGATAGAGCACTGCTGAAAGAAAGGGCCTGAAGGGTGGTGGTCAGTGGAGCTAAATTCCATCTGGCAGCCAGGCACAAGTGGTATGCCCCAGGGCTTAGTGTTGGGACCACTTCTGTTTAACATCTTTATTAATGCCCTTGATGCAGACACAGAGTGTGCTAGCGGTGAGTTCATAAGTGACATCAAGTTAGGTGGCAGAGTTGATCTGCATGAGGGTAGGGAGGCTCTGAAGAGGAGCTTGTATAGACAGGGTAGATGGGGCACTGTCAATTTGATGAGCTTCAACAGGGCCAAATGGCAGCTCCTGCACTTGGGCCACAACAACTCCAAGCAGTGCTACAGGCCTGGGGCAGTGTGGCTGGAAAGCTGCCTGCAGAAAGGGATCTGGGGGTTGTAATGGACAAGCAGCTGATGATGAGCCAGCAGAGTGCCCAGGTGGCAAAGAAAGCCACTGGCATCCCGGCTGGGATCAGAAATGCTGTGTTCAGCAGGAGCAGGGAGGCAATTGTCCCCTTGGACTCAGCTCTGGTCAGGCTACACCTTGAGTGTTGTGTTCACTTTTGGGCACATCAACACAAGAGAGATGTGGAGGTGCTGGAGGGAGTGCAGAGGAGGGCAGGGAAGATGGGAAGGGCCTGGAGAATAAATCTGATGAGGAGTGACTGAAGGAGCTGAGGATGGTTAGTGTGAAACAGAGGAGGCTGAGGGCAGACCTCATGACTGTCTGCAGCTACCTGAAAGGAGGTTGTGAAGAGATTGGTGCTGGTCTCTGCTGACAGGTCATTAGTGACAGAACAAGAGGGAATGGCCTCAAGCTGCAACTGGGCAGGTTTAGACTGGACATGAGGAAGAATTTTTGCAGGGAACAAATGGTCAGAAATTGGAATGTGCTGCCCAGGGAGGTGGTGGAGTCACCAAGGCTGAATGTGTTTAAAGGTGTTTTGGATGTGGTGCTTGGGGCTGTGGTTTAGGGTGGACCTTGCAGAGTAGGGTTCTAGTTGGACTTGGTGATCCTGAGGGGCTCTGCCAACCTGAGTGTTTCTGTGATTCTGTGAAGGGCACTCTGGAGCTCACCCAGCCCAACCCTCCTTCTAAAACAGGGCCACCCAAAGCAGGTTGCCCAGGATCAATGGCCAGGTGGGAAGGAGACTCCACAACTTTTTTGGGCAGCCTGCTCCAGGTCTCCAGTGAGAGCACCACTGCCCCTCATCCTATCACCACAGGCCCTTCCAAACAGTTCTTCCCAGCCTTCCTGTGGGTCCTCTTCAGCTACTCAAATGCAGTTCTAAAATCTTGCTGGAGCCTCCTCTTCTCCAGGCTGAACAGCCCCAACTCTTTGAGCTTGTCCTCACAGCAGAGGTGCTGCAGCTCTCTGATCATCTTTGTGGCCCTCCTCTGGACCCACTTAGATTATGTCCTTGTGGTTTTGTCCTGGTTTTCCGAAGCAAGTGAGGAGGTAACCAAAGCATGTCACAAGCAGCGGGGTTAAGTAGCAGCTTCATGTTTTTTGTGACTTTACATTTCCTAACTGAATCCCAAACGCTTTGAGTGCTCATCCCTGAGTCCCCAAGGAGAAGTGTAACCCAGTTATAGGGAATATCACACTCCTTGGATCCTTAGAGACAGACAGGCTTTGGAGCAGTGGTCTGACCATCATTAATTCTTCCAGCCTTTCTGGTTATCAAGCTGGCAATGGATCATTGGTTCATTTTGCACCGCTTCACAATTTAATAGCTGATGGATGGTTTTTCATGGCCAAAGATGTCAGGATGTCAGAATGAAGTGAAAATGTGGTAAACTGGGGCAGTGAGCTTCCAGGCTGAGACTCCTGAGGTAAAGGGAAAACAGAAACACTATTAAGCAAGATGTCCCTTCATGTTTTCAGTGAAATAAAGCTGCCTGCATGCCTTTCCCAATTTATCTTGATTGCCATCTGATTGCCAAGATTTATTTCTACATAAGCCCCGCTTTGATGAGCAGAGTTAGCTCTGAATTACAGCATGAAAGCTAGGTATGTGTGAAGTTCAACCTCTGGGGAGCAGGGCTGAACTTCATGCCTAGGCTGTTTCCAAAAGTGATGTAAGAGAGAGGGGTTTTACTTTTTTTATTCTGTGGCATGCTTCATCTTTACTGCACTGCAAACCCAACTATGGAACCAGTTTCCATGGTGTCTTTTAAGTGATTCCCTTCCACCAATGGGCTATGCTTAGCTCAATATCCAAGATCACTAATAGAGCATCTACCTTACAAGGAAAGGCTAAGCACCCTGGGGATCACAGTATCACAGTATCACCAAGGTTGGAAGAGACCTCACAGATCATCAAGTCCAACCCTTTACCACAGAGCTCAAGGCTAGACCATGGCACCAAGTGCCACGTCCAGTCCTGCCTTGAACAGCCCCAGGGACGGCGACTCCACCACCTCCCTGGGCAGCCCATTCCAGTGTCCAATGACTCTCTCAGTGAAGAATTTTCTCCTCACCTCGAGCCTAAACTTCCCCTGGTGCAGCCTGAGGCTGTGCCCTCTCGTTCTGGCACTGGCCACCTGAGAGAAGAGAGCAACCTCCTCCTGGCTACCACCACCCCTCAGGTAGTTGTAGACAGCAATAAGGTCACCCCTGAGCCTCCTCTTCTCCAGGCTAAACAACCCCAGCTCCCTCAGCCTCTCCTCGTAGGGCTGTGCTCCAGGCCTCTCACCAGCCTCGTCGCCCTTCTCTGGATACGCTCAAGCATCTCAATGTCCCTTCTAAACTGGGGGGCCCAGAACTGAACACAGTACTCAAGGTGTGGTCTAACCAGTGTAGAGTACAGGGGCAGAATGACCTCCCTGCTCCTGCTGACCACACCATTCCTGATGCAGGCCAGGGATGTTGAGCCTGGAGAAGAGCATCCTGAGAGGGAATCTGAGCAATGCTCAGAAAGACTTGAAGGATGATGGGGGCAAGAGGATAGGGCCAGACTCTGTTTTTTGGTGATGCCTAAAGACAGGACAAAGGGGAACAGACACAAACTGAAAGCCAGGAGGTTCCAACTGAACATGAGGAGAAACTTCTTTAGTGTGATGGTGCTGGAGGCCTGAAGCAGGCTGCCCAGAGACGTTGTGAATTCTCCTTGTCTGGAGAGATTCCAAACCTGCCTGGAAAATGTGATTCTGAGCAACCTGTTGTTGCTGACCCTGCTTTAGCAGAGAGATTGGACAAGGTGCTCTCCAGAGCTCCCTTCCAACCTCATCCTTCTGAATTTTGTGGAGCTGTATTTTGAAACAGAACAAAATGAAGCATCTTAACTGGTGCTGTGTTGACCTGCTCAAGATCAGTTCCTGATTCCTGTGTTTTAGTTGCCTACAGGCAATGTACAAGGGCTAAAATTGCCCTTTATGCTGATACTATCTTTTTTCAGACCTTTTAATCTAAAGATAACTTGATCCTAGATGAAAAAAAAAATGAATATTGCAGATTTTTCCTCTCAAGATCAGATAGTCTCAAAATTCCCTTTTGTCAGTGACTGCTTTTCAAATTGTAGTTGTCACTATTTACCATTCCCACATCTCTTGTTCAAAAGTGGGATGATAACCTGGAAAGTATTAATAAATAAGTGGGCAAGTGAAATTCTGAAAACCATGGAAGAGAGACCCGACTGTGGCTCACCAGACTCTTGTCTGCTCTGGTGCTGTTATTTTTGTCTTTCTGAATTAGAAAGCCAAAAAAGTGTTGCCAGAGTGCTGGACCATCTCTGTAAAATGTTTCCATGACCATGCAGAGAACCCATTATTGTTAAAATTAGTGGGCAGTGGTGGTGAGAGTTTTGAATATCAAAGTTAATAAACAATATTGATTTTGAATATATCATCTCAAAAATAATTACCCCTCCATTACACTACTTCTTTTTAATGTCTTTATTGTGATGGTTTGGGTGTCCCCTGACCCCCCACACTTTAGAAATCACCCAGACTAGACTCAGCAGGCTCTGGAAATTTGAATGAAGCTTCTATTTACAGCTGGCACAATATACAAGCAGATATTTACAGTATAGACAGTTATAGACAGAAATAGACAAGGTAAAAGGTAATACAGAAATACAACTCAGAAACCTGAGTCCCCAGGAGGGGCTCTCAACTACCCCCTCACCTTTCCCCTACCCCTCTCAACCTTACCCCAGTCCCAAGGAAGAATGGAGGTTTGGCCAAGAGGATTAAGAAGAAAAGTGAATCAGCAAAGCAAATGGAGGGTGAGGTTAGAAAGCGAGATGGAATTCAGCCAGCAGCTTCATCTCTCCAGCAGGCAAAGAGCCGAGAGCAAAGCCCAAAGCGAAGTGCCCCAGCGAAGTGCAGGGCAAAAGCGACTTTATCTTTTGTTTTGCTTTTCCTTTCTACACATCTCAGCAAGACTGTGAGCAAAGTAGACCTCACCCTTGTTTTCATTTCTCAGCCTATTATCTAGTTCTTTTCACCAAAACGTTCTAGCTAGCTTCAAACTAGCACATTTATTAATGACCTTGTTTCAGGCATAGAGAGTGTCAGCAGGAAGTTTGCAGATGACACCAAGTTAGGTGGCAGTCTTGATTTGAATGAGGGTAGAGAGGCTCTTCAGAGGGACTTGGATAGGCTGAATCAATGGGCCAGCATTAATGGGGTGAGTTTCAACAAGGCCAAATGCCACGTCAGTTTTGGGCACCTCAACACAAGAGGCCGTGGAGTCGCCATCCTTGGAGGTGTTTAAGAGAAGATTGGATGTGGCACTTGGTGGCATGGTTTAAGTGATGTGGCGGTTTTAACTCATAGGCTGGACTGAATGATCTCAAAGATCTTCTCCAGCCTCTGTGATTCTGTGATCTTATGTAGAACTCATCTCAGGGCTGTTATGAATCATGCAGAATAGCTGCATTGTGAGATGGGAGGATGTGGCAGAGGCTGGATTGGAAAGGGGGAGGAGGGATGTCTGTCAGGTGAAACATAGAAGTGGCTTTGTACTGAGAAGGTTACTGCTACTGGAAGTTGAATGTGAAAGAAAGGTAAAGCAAGGCTCACTCCTTCTTCACACTGACTTTCTTTATTCCCTCTCTCTGTGATGTGTGGAGGCTTCATGAAAACTCTAGTAGTTGTGGGGTGGTGTATTTTTTTAATGGAAACATTTCTGTCGAGGGAATGTTTTGGAAAAGGCTCTCTGTCCTTATGTGCTTTAGCTTTGATTATTCATGTTCTCAGGAAAAGAGCTATGAATGAATTTTTCATCAGTGCCAAGAAGCATAAGAGAAGGATCCTTAAGTCTTTTTTATATTTCAGCTGAACTTATTTGCAGCCACTGCAGTATTTTGTTCCAAGGCTGCTGTCCTTCAGCAAGTTCAGTATTACTCCAGGGAGAAAGTTTGAGAGTTGTTACAAGCAGAGGCTTTTGGTGAGGCAGAGGACTAAGTGAAAGACAAATGTCCCTACCAGTGACAGGGGCATTGAACCTAGGTGGTCTTCAAGGTCCCTTCTGACCCAAACCTTTCTGTGAATCCGTGAATCTAAAATTCTGTGTTGTGTAGGACACGTCATGGGTGGCTGTCACTGGGTCCAGGGTCTTTACAATTAGCACAAATATGGTGGCTTTACAAATTGGTGTTTGGGAGCCTCTTTGGGCTTGCATGCTTTAATTGTCAGGAGCTTTCAGTCCTTGTATTCCAAAGATCCAGGGGAAAATCCACATTTTATGCTCTGCTGTGATGTGGTGTACCCTGGGGGTTTACAGCTTTCCTGCAGCATTTGGTGCAAGTTCCCTGTGTAAAGGGAATTGTGTTAGATGCACTGATGTCTTCTGCAGTGGCTTCTACCTTCTTTCTGACTGAGACTGGTGGAGTTCCCATTTGAAGGCTTAGATCTCAAAGCTTTCCAACTGGACCCTTTTGTTGCTTTTTGTGGACTTTGGCAGTCACGTATCACAGGATCCTAGGATGTTAGATGGTGGAAGTGACCTCTGGAGAGATTCCAATCCAACCCCACTGCCACAGCAGGACCAGAGAATGCAGCACAGGTGGCACAGGAACACATCCAGACAGGGCTGCAAAGGCTCCAGACAAGGAGACTCTACAACCTCTCTGGGCAGCCTGTGCCACTGCTCTCTCACCCTTACAGCAAAGAAGTTCTTCCTCATCTTGAGGTGCCACTTCCTGTGCTGCAGTTTCCATCCCTTGCCCTCGTCCTATGGCAGGGCACAAGTGAGCAGAGGCTGTCCCTATCCTTTTCTTCCTGACCCCCAGCCCTCAGCTAGTGATAGACGTTGCTCAGCTGCCCTCTCAGCCTTCTCCTCTGCAGATTGAACAGCCCCAGGCCTTATCAGGCAGTGCTCCAGTCCCTTCAGCATTCTTGCAGCCCTGTGTTGGACTCTCCAGCAGATTCCTGTCTGCACTTTTTAGCTCCGTTAGTGTTAGCACTAGACAGGTAGCCAGGATTAAAGCACGATTTTCCTGAGCATTTGCTGCTAGTCGTTCAAAGAAAATGTTGGGCTGCTGGCAATTTTTAGCTGCCCATTCCAGATCCAAGCCTGTTATTTTATATCCCAACTTATGCAATGTTTCCATGATAGTGTGTTGTGCCAACTATGCCAAATTGTTGTGAATTATGCAAAATAGTAGTCTGTATTAATTTTGATATCCAGGTGAGGATTGTTACCAACTATGAACACAGTTTATTAACATTAAATCTCACCAGAAAACTTATTAACTTATTTACAAGGTTTGAAGTGTACAGTTTGGATAGTTATACACAGAGGGAACATGCACAACTAGCACACTTTAAGAAATAACTAGCAAATGCAAATGTTATACTGGAAGAGAAGGTTCTTGCAGTCAGTATACCACTTGTGGTTAATTATACTGCCTATCCACTAGATGGGACTCAGGAAGCTGCTTTCTGCTTATGGCAGAAGGCAATTAGTGAATTATAAGAGGCATTTCAGCATTTACTCACAAAATATTATTTCCCACCTCACAGGAGGAGCTACAGCTTCAGACAGTGTTCCGAATGCTTCCAGGCAATTCTGTTACTGTCTTGTTGGCCTCTGAGGCTTCTGAGTCTTCCCAGAGTGCTGGGAAAGGAGGCAGACTATCCCTGATGTGGTCCTGGCTTCTCTGTGTGATCTGTGTTTCCCTTCCAGGGCTCCTCATCTTGTCAGGTGCAGGCAGGATGTCTTGCAATGTGCAGTCCCAGCACAAGGTCACGCTGGCTACACAGGCCGATTGCGTGGTGGCATTTAGAGCCTGTTCCTGGCAAGCTTGAGGCAAAGGAGTTTCCAGGCAGTTCAGGATGCACAGAGACACTGAGCAATGGCAGCAGGGAGTAGCAAGCAGCAAGCAAGCACAAATACAATGGCAGAACATGTTGTGTTACCTGCTCATCTCTTTTTAGCAATACATCCCAAGAGTAATGGGCCTTTGGACATAGATTAGCCAATCAGAATGGCACTTTCCAAGCTTGACCATATTGGGTGAAGCCAGGACTTTTGTGTTTGTTTCCCATGGTTGCTTCCCCCATCAGAGAAGGAGGGGGAGCAGGGGAACATGTCTGGACAAGCCAAAGTTCTTAGACTCAGTGGCTTCAGCTTCTTTGTTATCTTTCCTGTGACTGCTTTTCCCCATAGCAGAAGGAGGGACAGCAGAAAAACATGTCTGGGCAATCCAAGACATGCATAAGCCAGGACATGGCCTCACCAGGGCAGAGCAGAGTGGGAGGAGAACCTCCCTCAACCTGCTTGGCCACACTCTTGATGCCCCCCAGGACCCCATTGGCCTTCTTGGCCACCAGGGCTCATTGCTGTGCCACGCAGAACTTGGTACCCAGCAGCACTCCCAGGTCCCTCTCCACAGGGCTGCTCTCTTAGCCTGTACTGGTGCAGTTTATTTTTCCTTCCTAGGGGCCAGACTCTACACCTATCCTCATGGACTTCACAATATATTTGTTCCTGTTCAGGATACTTTGTGTGTGGTTCTCTTGCATGTCCCAGTGCCTCTCATGGAGTGAACTTATCCTGATGACTTTCAAACCCAAGCATATTGTTATATCTTCTCGGTGTGTTGGTGATTTCACAGGTAGCAAAGCTTCAGCAGCCCAGAGACTATCACATTGTTCTTTTTTTTTTCCTCTCTAGAATACTGGGAAGTTGTTGTAGAATTAGCTTAAACACTGCAGGGAGTCAAAACAAATAATTAAAGTTTGCTTCTTATCAAATCGATTGGAACTGAGCAGCCCCTGAAGGGCTACAAATTCACTCAACAAAGTGAAGACACCAAGAGTTTAGCTCTCAGCTTTTGTCATTCCTCAACAAGCTAATCTGAGTCATCATTCCTGGCTTGGTAATAATTGTTCTCATTCATCCTTTGTTCTGGCTTGATTGTTTCTCTGTTTCACTTCTTGTAAACCAAGCTCATCAAAAGAAATAGTTGGAGTTTGGCGTGTGGGAGATGTGCCTTGGAGCAAGCCAGGAGCGACAGCACAATGCTGGCCTGGCTTGCTGGCCTGGCTCCCTGTAGGGATCCATCAGAGCCACTCACTGCAAGTTTACAGCAGGTGATTAATGTTCTGCCTCTACTGGTTTGTTCATTCTGCAGTGAGGCTTCAGCAAAGCTCTTCTCACAATGTGTTTCTCCTTTGAGGTGCAGGAGGGTCTAGAGCATGAGTTTTATGAAGTCTGGCTGAGGAATCTGGGGTTGTTTAGGCTGGAGAAGAGGAGACTAAGGGGAGACTTCATCGCTCTCTACAGCTCCCTGAAGGGAGGTTGCAGTGAGATGGTGGTTGGTCTCTTTTCCCTAGTAGGAAAAATGGCCTGGAATTCTGCCAGGGAAGGTCTAGATTGGAGATTAAGACAAATCTGTTTGCTGCAGGTGTGGTCAGGGACTGAAGCGGGCTGCCCAGAGAGGTAGTGGAATCCCCATCCCTGGAGGTGTTCAAGAAAGGCGTGGACATGGCACCTAGGGACACGGTTTAGTGGCCACGGTGGTCTAGCCTTGACAGCTGGACTCAGTGATCTTAGAGGTGTTCTCCAACCAAAACAATTCCATGATTCTGCATTTGGAAAAGAACCTGGCTGCCCAGAAAGGTTGCCAAGTCACCTTCTCTAGAGTGATGCAAAACCTACCCAGAAAACGTTATCTTGGACAACATTATCCTGGACAACCTGCTGTGGGTGGCCCTGCTTTACTTGGCAGAGTGGGCACAATCCCAAGCACAAATCCAGGCTGGGTCGTGAATGGCTAAGAGCAGCCCTGAGGAACAGGACCTGGAAGTCTGGGGTGATGAAAAGCTCAACATGAGCCTGCAGTGTGCACATGCAGCCCAAACAGCAACCCTGTGCTGGGCTGCAGCAAGAGCAGAGTGGCCAGCAGGGCAAGGGAGGGGATTCTGCCCCTTTGCTCTGCTCTCCTGAGACCCCACCTGGAGGACTGTGTCCAGTTCTGGTACTCTCAACACAAGAAGGACATGGAAGTGTTGGAGCCAGTCCAGAGGAGGCCACCAAGATGCTGAGAGGGCTGCAGCAGCTCTGCTATGAGGACAGGTTATGAGAGTTGGGGTTCTGCATCCTGAAGAAGAGAAGGTTTCCAGGACACCTTATAGTGGCCTTCCAGTATCTGAAGGGGGCTACAGGTAGGCTGTGGAGGGACTATTGAGCAGGTTTTGTAATGCCAGGATGAGGAGGAATGGGTTTAAACTGGCAGAGGGGCGGTGGAAACTGGATATTAGGAAGAAGTTGTTTGCAGTTAGGGTGGTGAGACACTGGCACAGGTTGCCCAGGGACAACCTCCCTGGAGGTATTGAAGGCCAGGTTGGATGAGCCCTTGAGCAACCTGTTCTAGTGGGAGATGTCCCTGCCTGTGGTGGGGGGTTGGAACTGGCTGAGCTTTGAGGTCCCTTCCAACCTAAACCATTCTGTGATTAATTCTATGACTAGTTGATGTCCAGAGATCCCTTCTAATCCTCATCATGCTGGCATTCTCTAGCCTCAGAGCTGTCATACTTCTCCCACCTAAGTAATAACTTCTGCCCTAAATGGACACATGTTCATGAGGACATTTCTGTATCCTGATAAGAAAACCTGGGTTTAGTGTTTGTTCCACGGTCAGCACTTAAAACATCCTAATGCCACCACAGAATGCTAATCACTTCTCTGCTCTAATATGACTCCCCCCACCTTGCTGCACTGTCAAGGCTTAGAGCTGGGCTGGCCACTGAACAGAGGCTTTCTCTGAACCCCTCTTTCATTCCCAAAGGGAAGAGAAATACAGGAGAGACATTGGTAGGCTGGGAAAAGAATAAACAAACCAAAACTCTAAACTAACTTTAATGAAAGTAACAATGATAGAAATTAAATAGATCAACATAGATGCAAACCAACATCCAACCAGGTCTCTGGTGGCAATTTTGGGGGCTGTTTATTCTTGCATTCTTTGACATAGGTGAGTCTAACAAGATGTTTACTTTCTCACAGAGCTCACAGAGGTGACAGGCAAAATGTTGCTGGTATTTTAGGCAAATGTCAGGTAATAGCAAACTCTAAGATACTGTAATGTGATGGAAATGAGCCGAGCCAAAATTATCCTGTGAAGGGATCTGGAGAATGTGGTCACTTCCCATCTACCAGCTGAAGCAACCTTTGTTATGGTTGCTCACTGTCAGTCACTGTGGCAATTACTGTGTGATTAACTGTGAAATGTTGTTAACTTCTAGTCCTACATTTTCTTGTCCTCCCAGTGAGGAGAGCTGAAGTTTATTTTGATTGAGTCTTCCTCCCTGGAGATATTCCAAGCCTGCCTGGGTGTGTTCCTGTGTGGCCCGTTGCAGGTGTTCCTGCTCTGGCAGGGAGGTTGGACTAGATGAGCTTTGGAGGTCCTTCCAGGCCCTGACATTCTGTGACTCTGTGGTTGTGCTAGGCTACAGTACCCTAAAAGAAGACCCTAATACCATCTCTGATTGATTGAGTGACTGGAGAAGGTTATGACTGTGCTGAAGAATCCCATATTGGTTATGATCACTCTTTCTATGATGCAGTCTGTTACTTGTGGGGCTGGAGACAATGGTGCTCAAGCCATGGAAGTGTCATAGAGATGTTGTTGTTTCTACTTTTCTGTTCAGGAACTGGCTTGTAGTGACAGGACGAGAGCAATGGCTTCAAACTACAGCAGAGCAGATCGTGATTGGATATGAAGAACAAGTCCTGCACCAGGAGGGTGCTGGAACACTGCAACAGGTTGCCCAGGGAAGTGTTCGGGTCCCACCCAATCACCTCCCTAGGCAAACTGTTGCGGTGTTCTAGCACTACAGGCTGGGGACAGAATGGCTGGAGAGCAGCTAGGAAGAAAGGGACCTGAGGGTACTGGTAGATAGTAGCTGAAGATGAGCCAGCAGTGTGCCCAGGTGGCCAGAAGGAGCCAGTGGTATCCTGGCCTGGATGAGGAACAGTGTAGCCAGCAGGACAAGGGAAGTTATTCTTCCCTGTACTCAGCGCTGCTCAGGCTACACCTTGAGTGCTGTGTCCAGTTCTGGGCTCCTCAATTCAAGAGAGATATTGAGATACTGGAAGGTGTCCAGAGAAGGGCAATGAATCTGGTGAGGGGCCCTGTGAGGAGAGACTGAGGGAGCTGGGGGTGTTTAACCTGGAGAAGAGGAGGCTCAGAGGTGACCTCATTGCTGTCAGCAGCTATCTGAAGGGAGGTTGTATCCAGGTGGGGTTGGTCTCTTCTGCCAGGCAACCAGCAGCAGAAGAAGAGGACAGAGTCCCAAGTTGTGCCAGGGGAGGTCTAGGCTGGATGTTAGGAGGAAGTTCTTCACAGAGAGAGTGATTGGCATTGGAATGGGCTGCCCAGGGAGGTGGTGGAGTTGCTGTCCCTGGGGGGTGTTCAAGCAAAGCCTGGATGAGGCACTTAATGCCATAGTCTGGTTGATTGGACAGGGCTGAGTGCTAGGTTGGACTGGACCATCTTGGAGGTCTCTTCCAATCTGGTTGATTCTATGATCTAGCTGAGCATGTCCTTGCTGATGCAGAGGAGTTGGACTGGATGAGCTCTGGAGGTGCCTTCCCACTGAGCCCCTTCTGTGATTCTATGACAAACCAACTGTTAAAGAAGTCATGGGAAAATGTGACTTCTTTTGAGGCTCAGTCCAGTACCTTCAGTGAAGGCTTTCCTCTTGCTGGCAAGAGTTCTTTTTGCTCTTCTCCTGCAGCTTTCCATTTCCAGTTACAGTCTTCTTGCTGCTTTGGCTGGAAAGTAGGTTTGGGGTAAGAGGTGAAGCTTAACATTAAGATTTGATGAGGAAGCTGCAGCAGTGCTCTGGATCCTCTCATCAATAAATCATAAACTTGTCATGAACTTGAGGTTTAGAACTGTTAATTCTGAAGTGATACAGTTTTTTAATGTGATGCTGCCTCTCTCAAGCTGGGGAGCTCAGACCTGGGCACAACACTCCCATTGTGGCCACATTTTTAGCTTAAGAATTTGTTGGCTAATTGGTAGAATGCATGCATGCAGAGTTTGCTGTATGTGTGCAGTAGCTGGGCTGTCGGGAGCACATTTAGATGTACATTCTCACTTCAGGAAGACATTTGACTCCATTTCATGAAGACAGGGTTCATTTGGATCATTAAATCCTACGCTGTTCTGGTTAATAAAACAGCAAATCTGCCTGGGCTGTGCTGAATTTCTCTCTGTGACTCAGGCAAGTCTTCACCTTCCCCCAGCTTGTTGAGTCATTCAGCAGATTGGGTTTTAATACCATGTTTATTTAGATACTCTTGATTACATTCCATGTGGGTCGTATCTGTGAGGTGGATGGTATGTGCCAGTGGAAGGGTTTCTTTCAAAGGCAATGTCAGCACTTTCAATTTCAATGGATGTAGGTAAAGTTACTTAGTAATTAGGTCAGGTTTTTTTGGTGCAAATAGTAAATTAAAACCTAACTGATGATCAGTTCTGGGAACTTCAGAGTGTCTGGCTGTGTGAGAAAACCTTGGGCTGTGCATAATAGGAATCTTTTGTAGTCTTGGTTTTGCCCTACTCAGCCTTCTCTGTCTGTTTCAGGTCTTTGATTTGAAAGAAACTTCTGCCTGTGTTCAGCTCCAGCTTGCAATCCTCCTTCCCTGGCTGCTCTCACCTTGATACACAAAGTCCTGAATGCTGAGACATTCTAGAAAGTAATGGAGTGCAGTGATCAGTTAATTTGTGTTTTCTTTCTTAGAGAGATTTCTTTCAGGATAATCATGCCACTGATTTCAAAGCTGTTTTCTACACAGAAGATCATAGATTCCCAGCATGGATGGTTGGGAGGGACCCCTGGAGGTTGTCTATTACAATCTCTGAGCAGTGACAGGGTTCTTCACAGCAGGAATCACAGTGACCAGGGGAGATTGGAATCTTTTCGGTCAGGGAGACTCCACAACCTCTCTGTGCAGCCTGCTCCAGGGCTCTGTCAGCCCTGGCTGCTTCAGGGTTCTGTCAGCCCCTACACCAAAGAAGTTCCTCCTTCTGTTCAGATGGAACCTCCTGGGTTGGAATTCTTCCCTTCCCTTCCCTTCCCTTCCCTTCCCTTCCCTTCCCTTCCCTTCCCTTCCCTTCCCTTCCCTTCCCTTCCCTTCCCTTCCCTTCCCTTCCCTTCCCTTCCCTTCCCTTCCCTTCCCTTCCCTTCCCTTCCCTTCCCTTCCCTTCCCTTCCCTTCCCTTCCCTTCTTTTCTCTGTTGTTTCTTCAGATTCAGAGCAATTTCGTCTCCTAACAGCCCTGTTCTTTTTTTTTAGCTGCAAGCCATTCCCATTCAAATCCCCAAGTCCTCACTAGTCTCTTTTCCATCTTCACGCTGTCCCTTTTCAGAGTGAACTTCATTTCCCTAAGTATTTCTCCTGCATGAGGTAGTTTTTCTTCAGAATCTCTCATACTTCCTTCAAGTTGCAACTGGCAGCTGATAATTTATGCTCTGGCTTGGGGCGATCCTGTCCTCCACGTGGGAGTAGCTGTAGCTGGTGGTTTACAAGGAAAGGTTTGATCTTTTACTTCAGGAACCAAAAGTTGTTGTGAAGATGTAAATGAGGTTTCTCCAGGATCCTAGAGAGACTCCTGGAGATTCCATATGGTCAATAATTGCCACATTTAGTCTAAATGTTTGAATTCCACATCCAGTTGAAGAGACCTTCTTGGCCATGTGGGCACATTGCTGGCTCGCAGTGAACTTTGTCCACTTGATTGAAGTGATTTTTTTTTCTTGATTTTTGACTTTTAAAGCTCTGTTTATTCTCATGGTGCTCACAGAAATGATCTTTCTCCCTGATTATTTCTCTGCCTGCCTTATTTTTTCACATGCATTGCTGCATTTCAAAGCCTCTTACAGGAATGTATAAAGTGCTATGGATATTTGCTTGGCTTTTGGAGAGCATTGGTTGGGATGGAAGCTTGTAACATCCAGCTTGTAATTTCCCAAGTACATGTTTGTGGCATACTCACATGCAATCATGGAATCACAGAATGGTTTGGGTTGGAAGGGACTTCCAAAGTTCATCCAGTGCAACCCCCTCTGCAGTCGGCAGGGACATCCTCCACTAGTTCAGGTTGCCCAGAGCCCTGTCCAGCCTCACCTTGAGTATTGACAGGGATGAGGACCCAACCACCTCCCTGGGCATCCTGTTGCAGTGTTCCAGCAGCTTCATGGTGCGGAACTTGTTCCAGACATCTAATCTCAATCTGCTCTGCTCTAGTTTGAAGCCATTGTCCCTTGTCCTACAAGCCTTTGGAAACAGCCCCATGAAGGTGCATACTTCACAGACAGGATCAATTCCCTCTCAAGAGGGAGTGGGAGTCTAAAGGTAAAGAGTTCTTCACAATGAGGGTAGTGAAGTACTGGAACAGGTTGCCCAGAGATGTGATGGGGGTCCCATCCCTGGACACATTCAAAGCCAAACTTGATGGGGCTCTGAGCTCTGCTCTAGTTGGAGATATCCTTGCTGACTGCTGAGAGGTTAGACCAGATGACTTTCGAGGGTCCCTTCCGGGCTGATGCATTCTTGTCATTCTTTCAAACAAACAAAAAGGAAAATCATCCTAGGACTTCACCCTACCCTAACGCCAGCTTGCCTGAATCTGTCCACCACCTCCCTGGGCAGCCTGCTCCAATGCCTGACCCCTCTTTCAGAGGAAAGATAATAGTGAGTGAGAGCAAATTCCCCATCATTTCTAACATGGAAATTGCATTTTGCTTTTCTTCCTCTTATTATGCTGTTAAAAAAACCCCAAACAAACAGACAACTCTTTTTTTTAGTCTGGAAAGAAAGAGCCAAGCTTTGGAGCAAAGTCTTAACATCATAAATGCTAAATATTGCATGACTGGACCTGAGTGAGGCATTTGACTCTGTCCCACATGACATCCTGGTACCCAACCTGGAAAAGCAGGGACTTGCTGGGTGGACCACTTGCTGGATAGGGAATTGGCTGGATGGTCTCATGCACAGAGTGGTGACCAAGGGCACAATGTCCACCTGGAGACCAGTGCCAAGTGGCATCCCTCAGGGGTCAGTGCTGGGACCAGTGCTGTTTGACATCTTTGTCAGTGACATCGACAGAGGAATTGAGTGCACCTTTGGCAGGTTTGCAGATGGCTATTTGGAGGGAAAACTATGCTGAGAACTTTAGAAGTCTCTCCTTCTTTGTGCCTCTTGTTTCAGTATCATAGAATCATAGAATGGTTTAGGTTGGAAAGGACCTCAAAACTCATCCAGTTCCAACCCCCTGCCATAGGCAGGAGCACCTCCCACTAGAACAGGTTGCTCAAGGCCTCATCCAACCTGGCCTTGAACACCTCCAGGGAAGGAGCAGCCACAACCTCCCTGGGCAACCTGTACCAGTGTTAAACTGAATTTAATTGCAATGGGAAGCTTCCACTACTCCCTTGAGCATTTTCTTGTAATCATCTTTCTAATGGGGTGGACCTGTTACACATATGAAATCTTCTTGCATTTGGGGCATGTGGATCTTTACTGAAATGAGCACACTCCCACTGGGCTGTTCAGAGTGTCAGTTCAGGGAGGGAAATTGATGTATTCATGAAGCCTGGCATCTGCTACTATCGTGTAGTTACAGTTTGTGTTCCCTGGACAGCCCTCCAGAGAGAATGGAGAAGACTTTGACTGATGTGGCTCTGCAGATGGATAGTACCTACAAAGATATTGTTGCTAGCAGTCATTGTTTTGCTGCCTTCATAATGGTTGTATCCATTAAATATGCCACCAGTGGTCAATTAGTGGTTGTAGTTGAGAGTTGTGCTTCAGTGTTTCTTGCAGTTGGTAGCACTTGCAGTGATTGCTGTCCAATAAGTGCTGGAGAGTGTCTGTGGCTCCTATGAAAAGGCAGAGCTCTCTACCACACAGAATCACAGTCATAGAATTAACCAGGTTGGAAAAGACCTCTAAGATCATTGAGTCCAATCTATCACCTAACACCTTCTAATTAACTAACCCATGGCATCACGTGCCTCATCCAAACTCCTCTTAAACACCTCTGGGGATGGTGACTCCACCACCTCCCCAGGCAGCCCATTCCAATGCCAGTCACTCTTGCTGTGAAGAGAAGTTCTTCCTCATCTCCAGGGGTGGTGACTCATCTTGGACCCCCTTGGACTTCAGGATGTAACAGCCTGCTGGAGAGGTGAGTCACTCTCTTGGGTTAAATTTTGTGTCAGTTCGGTGATGGAAGCAATTCAGTCAGCAGCTGTTGTGTTCATAGTGTCACAGAATGCTAGGGGCTGGAAAGGACCTCCAAAGCTCATGCAGTCCAAGCCCCCTGCCAGGGCATAACTACCTATAAAAAGTCATAAAGGAACACATCTGAGTGGGTCTTGAAATTCTCCAGAGAAGGAAACTCCACAACCTCTCTGTGCAGCCTGTTCCAGGGTTCTGTTACACTCACAGCGAAGAAGTTTTTCCTTCTGTTCCCATGGCACCTCCTCTGTTCTAGCCTGCACCCATTGCCCC
Organism: Tricholaema leucomelas; assembly: GCA_013400475.1. Lineage (NCBI taxonomy): Eukaryota > Metazoa > Chordata > Aves > Piciformes > Lybiidae > Tricholaema lacrymosa > Tricholaema leucomelas. The sequence goes on along the minus strand of WAAF01019151.1, from coordinate 414,950 downwards.
TTGTGCTGTCATTGGACATCCCTGAGCAGAACCTGGCTGAGTCCTCCCAACACTGCCCTGCACATCTTTATGAGCATAACTGAGGTCACCACTCAGGCTCCTCTGCTCTAAGCTGTTTTAATCAGTAGCTGTTGTGTTCAGCAGCATTTAGTCTCCCTTTCTGGCCAAGTTCCCATTCTCTCCACACCCTTCTGAGCCTCAACAACAGGCAAGACTGAACTGGAAGCATTTAACAAAGCAAAGCTATACTCTAATGCTGCTAATGCACAAAGCAATGTACAGAGCAACAATTCAAATGGTCAATGTGTAGATCATCACTTCATACTTAGCCTCAGCTTTCAGAACAATCTGATGTGTGAACAGCAGGTAAATATTAAGGTAATTCAGTATGAATGCCATGGCAGTTTGTACTGAATTTGGGTGGACATCACAAACCTTTGCTCTTAAATTGGACAGGGCCTTTGCAATGCACCCTGATGTCTTCATTTTTTCCTTTTTCTCCTCTCACTTGCAAGACTCAACACAAGGGGGAACTTCTTTACTGTAAGGGTCACAAAGCGCTGGAACAGGCTCCCCAGAGAGGTTGTGGAGTCTCCTTCTCTGGAGCCTTTCAAGGCCTGTCTGGATGTGTTCCTCTGTGATCTGTGTTAGATTGTATTGTCCTGCTCTGGCAGGGGGGTTGGACTCAATGATCTCCTTGGGTCCCTTCCAACCCCTTATATCCTGTGATCCTGGAGGTCTCTTCCAACCTGGTTGATCCTGTGATCTCTCACTGAGGTGTCCCTGCCCATGGCAGGGGGGTTGGGACTGGATGATCTTTGTGGTCCCTTCCAACCCCAACTGATTCTATGATTTTATGGCTGCCCTGGGTGATCCTGCTTTTGGCAGGGGTGTTGGATTCGATGGTCTCTGGAGGGCCCTTCCAACCTCTAATATTCTGTGATGCTGTACCTGCAGCTCTCTGTTACTCCTGGTGCTGCCAATTCAGGCTGTGTCACACTGTTGTGTTTACAAAGTCCCCCCTGAGCATGATATTACAACAAGGTAGTTCAGAAGAAGAGTTCTTTTCTTATCAATAGCTCCAGGGCAGGGAGCAAGAGCTGGGCTCTTTTCAGTGGTGCTCAGTGGTAGGACAAGGGGTAAGGGGAACAAGCTGGGACACAAGCAGTTCCACTTCAATAGGAAGGACAGCTCTTTTGCTAGGAGGGTGCTGGAGCCGTGGAGCAGGCTGCCCAGAGAGGTTGTGGAGTTTCCTTCTCTGGAGCCTTCCCAGCCCTGTCTGGGTGTGTTTCTGTGCCACCTGCACTGGATTCTCTCTTCCTGATCTGGCAAGGGGGTTGGCCTGGGAGCTCTCCAGAGGTCCCTTCCAACCCCTAACATCCTGTGACCCTGTGATTTGAAGGTGTTTGGCCTTGTCCCTGCACAGGTAACTAGAGCTTTATCAGTATTCATGACTTCCTGTGCTCCTGTGAGAGGCAGAGCTCAGAAAGCAGGTGAAGTATTAAGCAGAGAGGGTTACAGCAGTGTTGCACACTGTGATACATTCTTAAGGGAGTTAGGAATGTATTTACCTTGAAAACTGTGGTATGAATTCACAGGAGCTCTCAGTCCATGTTCTCTGTCTTACTAAGAGCATTACCCCTCCCAGCACACTTGCTTGTTTAGAAAGGACTGAAATATCTGAGCCAGCAGAGCCTGAGTGTTTCCATCTTCAGCACAGTATTTCTCATTCTTACACCTCTTCCAGAAGTTTGGGGGCATTATTTGCTCTTCTCAGTGATTAGTGCTCTTTCTTACTCTGATATGAGAGGGGTGAAAAAGCAAAGCCGACCCTGGTGCAGAACAGCGGTGACATCTTTGGCTTTATCAAGCCGTGAACTTGATTTGTCAACCATAATCAATTCCATGACGATTCCAGTATGTGCCCTTTAAAATCAAGCAGTGGCCAGAATCAAGCTGGAAATGGTAAATGAAATGGGAGCTGCTGTCTGAGGTTTGCTGGTAGTGATGATTGCAGAAAGGAAGAGAGCAAAGCATGTCCTTAATGGCAGAGCCCTCTGTAAAAGTGAATGATTTTGCTTCTCATCTTTCTTTTACATTTTCCTGGCAGCTCTTCAAATGAAGTGGGGGTTTAAAAGTTTTTTTCTTCTTTTTGTAACAGGAGGTTAAGAAATTATGAAAAAATATCATTGAATGCAGCACTATATAATTATTTAGGCTGGGAAAAAGACCTTTAGATCATCGAGTCCAACCATTAACCCAGCACTGCCAGGTCACCGCTAAACCATGTTGCTCAGCACCACACTCCATGGCTTTTAAAGCTTTCTAGGCATGGGGACTCTACCACTGCCCAGATCATTCTGTTCCAGGGCTTGACAACCCTTTATCGTAAGAGTCACAGAATGGTCAGGGCTGGGACCTCAAGGATCATCCAGCTCCAATCCCAAACTCCCAGCATGGTGGGGTTGGAAAGGACCTCTGGAGACCACCTTTTTTTCCAAGGTCTGAAGCTGGTTTTGTGCGCAGCATTTTCCTTACTCTTCCGGTTTGTTAGGAGAAACCAACAAGCAGCTAGAATGTCATTCCCTGAGGATTTTCCAGCTTAAAAAATTCCCAACAGAAAATTATAGAATCAAGTGTAAGGTCCTGCAGCTGGGTCGGCACAATCCCAAGCACAGATACAGGCTGGGTGGTGAATGGCTGAGAGCAGCCCTGAGGAACAGGACCTGGGGGGCTGGGCTGATGAAAAGCTCGACATGAGCCTGCAGTGTGAGTGCAGCCCAAAGAGCAACCCTGTGCTGGGCTGCGGCAAGAGCAGTGTGGCCAGTGTGACCCATGTGGGCACATTCTTGTTTGACCTACCCTAGGTGATGCTGCTTTGGCTGGAGGGTTGGACTCTGTAATCCCCAGAGGTCCCTTCCATTCTCCATGGTTCTGTGATTCTGTTTCCCCTCATTGCTACTTGGCAGAACAAACCACCCCCCACCTTGCTACAACCTCCTTCCAGCTATGGAAAACATCCTGTGGGTGGATCTCAGGAAGACAAGAGAATCTTGTGGTCGTTTTGAAGATTGGAGTGAATTTGATATAAACCTTGTAACAAACTCCGTGATCCACTGCAAAGAGGTTGATGTCATTACTAAGCGGTTTGCAGCTGCACAGAGTGTTCACATCTTGGGTTTTCAAGCAGATTGGATGGGCAGGCAGTTGAAAGTAAAATTGGAGCATGCCTGAGGAAGGCTAAAAGAGGAGTAATTTCTCATTTTTCTCTGATGCAAGCAGCAGTGTGTCTGCTGGGGGAGGACAGTGACTCCAGATCAGCTCAAAGAGGTCAGAACAGTTGTGCTGCATTACAGAAACCAGGGAACTTTTTGTTAAAGTGACAGAGTCACAGTATCATTGAGGCTGGAGCAGACCTCTGAGGTCATCCAGTCCAGCCTATGACCTAACATCACCACAGCGACCAGACCATGGCACTGAGTGCCACATCCAAGCTGTCCTTAAACACCTCCAGGGATGGTGACTCCACCACCTCTCTGAGCAGCCCATTCCAGTCTCTAATTCCCCTTTCCAGCAGGAACTGCTTCCTAACATCCAACCTAACCCTCCTCTGGCACAGCTTCAGGCCATGCCCTCTCCTCTTGGCACAAGCTGCCTGGGAGCAGAGCCTGACCCCCACCTGACTGCCACTTCCCTTCAGGTATCTGTAGAGAGTGCTAAGGCCCCCCCAAGTCTCCTCTTCTCCAGACTGAACCCCCCCAGCTCCCTCAGCCTCTCCTCAGCTGCCTTCCCCTCCAGTCCCTTCCCCAGTCTCATTGCTCTCCTCTGGCCCTGCTCCAGCCCCTCAAGCTCTCTCTTGCAGTGAGGGCCCAGAGCTGCACACAGTGCTGGGGGTGAAGCCTCCCCAGTGCCGGCACAGGGCAGAGTGACAGCCCTGTTGCTCCTGCCCACACTGCTCCTCATACAGCCAAGATGCCCTTGGCCTTCCTTACCATCTGGGCACACTGCTGGCTCATGCCCAGCCACTGTCACCCAGCACTGCCAGCTCCCTCTCTGCCAGGCTCTCTCCAGAAGAACCAAGAAAGTTACTTAAAGAAAGAATGCAAATGTATCTCTGGGCCAAAACAGCAATGCTCAGTCTGCCCCCCACATTTTCTCTCCAGAAGGGTTCATAGGAGCCTTGGGGCTGGGGAGAGCTGCAGGAGTGCACCCAAACCTGAATGTTTCAGTCCTGCACTCTGCCCTACTTGAGCCCTCATTTAGAATTTGGGATTTTAGAGAGTACATTTCTTGGCATGTTAATGACTAATAACTGTTGGACCTGCCTAAACTTAAAGTCATGTTGCACCTGTGGCATCAGTATCCTTTCTGAGTTGCCACAGATGTTCTTTCTTCCGTAAGAACTGTGGCATGCTCAGGGGTGAAGAATAATTCTATAGCAATGCATTCCACATTTTTCTCCTTCCTCAACACTATATTTTTCAGGAGAAGTCAGCTAGTCTGAGGCCAGTGGGATGAGGTTCAACAGAGCCAAGTCCTGGGGGCTGCACTCGGGTCCCAAGCACCCCAGGAATGCTTCAGGCTTGGGGCAGAGTGGAAAAGGATCTGGGGGTAAAGATGAGGCAGGGTGTGCCCAGGTAGCCATGAAGGCCACCAGCAGGAGCAGGGCAGGGCTTGTCCTCCTGTACTCATCACTGATGAGGCCACAGCTTGACTGTTTGGTTCAATTTTGGGCCCTTCTCTATTAGAAGGACATCGAGGTGCTGGAGTGTGCCCAGAGAAGGGCAGCAAAGCTGGGGAAGGGTGTGGGGGACAAGTCTTGTGAGGAGGGGCTGAGGGAACTGGAATTGTTCAGCCTGGAGAAAAGGAGGCTGAGAGGAGACCTCACTGCTCTCTACAGCTCCCTGAAAGGAGGTTGCAATGAGGTGGGGGTTGGGCTTCTCTCTCATGCAGCAAGGATGAGAGGCAATAGCCTCAAGTTGCATTAGGGGAGGTTTAGGTTGGAGATGATTTTTTCCCTGAAGTCACAGAATCACAGGAACATCCAGGTTGGAAAAGCCTCTCAGGATCACTTAAGTCCAACCCAAAAACCTACCCTGCAAGGTTCACCCTAAACCACAGCCCCAAGCATCACATCCAAACAACCCTTAAAAACATCCAGACTGGGTGACTCCACCACCTCCCTGGGCAGCTCATTCCAGTCCCTGACCACTCTCTCCATGAAAATCTTTTTTCCTAATGTCCAATCTAAACCTCTCCAGCCTCAGCTTGAGGCCATAAATGTTTGTTAAGCCCTGGAACAGGCTTTCTGGGGTAATGGTGGAGTCCCCAGTCCTGGAGGGACTGGAAAGCCATGCAGGTGTGATGCTGTGGGGCACATGGTTTAGCATGAGACTCCTGCTACAGACCTGATAACCTTCAAGGTCTTTTCCAGCCTAACCCAGTCTATGATTTAACACAATCAAATTTTAAAGTTGTTCCTCACATGGCCTAAATGTTTGCTGTTGTAAAAGCAAATTCCCTTCCCAAAGGTTCTTTTTCTTCTTCCAGGTGCTTTCTTTTCTCCTTCACATGTGTCCTGGTTCCATCCACTCTGCTGTAATCATTGTGTTGGAATTTATTTCACTCAGTCTCCTCATTGTAGCCGAGAGCAGCTTCACTTTGAGACCTGAGGAGTTATTATGTGCCCTAGCTGTAGATAATGGCTATGAGCTTTGACTTCTATTTTATTTCTTTATTTTTTTTTATTTCCCCTTTAGCTTTTAATGCCTTCTGAAGGCACCAGTATGTTGTATTTTTTGAAGCAGGCAGCTTGCTGCACTGATCCATTACCAGATGTTCCTCCATCAGGATTCTACTAGGGGAAGTATGGCAGGGAAAAAAACCTGCAAGTTGTAGCTTCTTTTATTGAATAATAATAAATAATAATAATAATAATTCTGAATTTGGATCTTGGTGAGTAGTAAGAATCGTTTGGGGTTTTTTTAAAACATATAATGAAAAAAAATCAGATTATCTTCTTCCATGTTGATTCCTAAGTGATTCTCAGGAGCATCTTCTGCCCCTGGCACTGTGTAGTGAAACCATTATGCTGCCATGCAGTGCAGTAATGACAGAGCACTTGCTGTGGAATGTAAATGTACAAGCCAGTTCCAGGCAGATGTTTTCAGGCTGTCATCTTTGCCAGCAGCAGGAGTGGAATTAAAACCAACATTAACAACCTCCCCTGAAACACCAAACCCCCTACAACCCCCCCCCCCATATTTGCTCCCACAGCAAGAAATGCTGTAGCAGTAGCTGCCAAGTGGGTTTGCTTTGATCAAGGCTTTAAGAGGGTCTAGAGAAGAGGAGAAGTGGGGTTGTTTAATCTAGAGCAGAGGAGGCTGAGGGGAGACCACCCTGCTCTCTACAACTCCCTGCAAGGAGGTCGCAGTGAGGTGGGGGGTGAGCTTTTCTGCCTAGTATCAAGTGATAGGACAAGAGGAAAGGGCCTGAAATAGTGCCAGGGGAGTTGTGCTGGTTTGAGGCTAGCTGGAATATTTTGGTGAGACGAATTAGATGGTAGGCTGTGAGAAGGAAACAATTCTGATGTCTACTGCACTCAGAGGCTTGCTGAGATGTATAAAAACAAGAACATAAAAATAGATAACCCAGTGTGTGGCTCTCTGTTGCAGCTGGTGCCTGTACTTTTCTCCCTAACCTGCTATCTGTGTAACTAATCCTTCTGCTTTCTAACCCCCCCGGCTGATCCTCCAAAGTCACCCTGAACAGAAGGCAAACTCTGGGATAAGGTAAAAGGGTGGAAAGGAGGTGGAAGGTTGCTTGGGAGCCCCTCCTGGGGACTCTGATTTCTGGGAGGGCTGTTGTGTTTGTGTGTTGCTGTTAACTTGTGTGTTTGTGTATATAGCTGTGAGTATTGTAAGTGCCTGCTTGTATATTCTGCTCAGCTGTAAATACGGAATTTCATTCCTTAATTCCCAGCCAGCCAACTCTAGTCTGGGTGATTTCATAAGAGTGGGGGGAGGCAGGTAATGCCCAAACTATTACAGGAGGATTAGGTTGGAGATAAGGAAAAATTTCTTTGCTGCAAGATTGGTCATGGATTGGCACAGGCTGCCCCTGGAGGTGATGGAGTCACCATCTCTGGAGGTGTTCAAGAAAGGTGTGGCCACGACACTGTGGGACATCCTTTAGTGTCTGTGGTGGTGTTTGGTTTATGGTTGGACTGGATGATCTTGGAGGTCTCTCCCAAGCAGAGCAGTTCTGTGATTCTGTATCTCTCATTTCATTTAGCTTGGTTTCCTTGCCTCACTGTGCATGTGCAATCTAGTGCACAGTGTAGCATCTCTCTGGTTGTGTCTTGGTGGGGAGTGGTACATATTTACTTCTAGAACTGTCAGTCTTAAAGGGAGCCTGAGGAGAATGCATGTCAGGAGTGAAGTGCAGGCCACAGTCATTACGTGCACCTCTATCTGGTGTGAACCTATCTGCTATTTAATCTAACTGAGATTATGAACCAGGATGACATCCAAAGGCTTGATGATTAAATTTCTCTAACATTTTTTTCCTTCTTTCATGTTCTTTGAGCTTGGAAAGTGTTGTAAATAGCAGCCAGGTTATTATGTTCCTTGTAAAACATCATTCTAAGATGTAGGCAACTTTATCCAGTGGTTTTGAGCACCAACTTGCTCTTCATCAGTCTTTCTGCAGCTTTCACTGGCATAACTTTATGGTGAGGGAGAAGATGTTGAGGGTCAAGGCTGGCCTGGCCACTACATAGGTGATAGAGGTTCTCTGTGAAGCCCTCTGCCTTCCAAAAGGGAAGAAGAGAGAGAGACTGGTGGGATGGAAAGATAAATGAAATAGAGAATAAGAGGCACAAACCAATGTGGAGCCCAAACCCTGATGGCAAGGGTGGCACCACTGGCACCAATGATGCTGGGGCAGGCACTGGGGAGTTCCAGACTCAGTAGCAGAACTAGAACTAGAAGCTGGATTCAGAGGTTGGATTTAGGAATGTATGGAATGAGATTGAAGGCAAAATAGACAGACACCTGCTCAGGCACCACCCAGTGAAGAGAGGCTTGACCCTGGTGATCCATCAGCATTCTTCTGAAGATGCCATCCATGGATTCAATCCCTTGGTGGGCAGTTGAGGGTCACCTGTCCTCTCTGCTCCTCCCTACAGCTGCCACCTCTGCCTTCATGCAAGGTGGCAGCATGCCCAAGGTGGGGCACAAGCTGTGGCAGTGCCCTTGGTGTGCAGAGGAGCAAGTCTAAGGCAGGGCCTTAGTGCAGCCCAGTCCTTGGCAGGAACTCTCCCCATCAGCTTCTCCCTGCTAGGAGCAGCTCCTGGCTGTGCAAAGTGCCCTGAGCTTCAGAAAGTGCCTCAGTGAGCAGAGCCTGAGCAGAAGTGATAAAGGGGATGGTAAGATGGTGTTTGTCTTGAATGTTTCCATTGAATTGCTCTTTGTGTAGCTAATGGCTAGTCCACACAGGAGTGCATCCAAGTGGGTCTGGAAAGGCTCCAGAGAAGGAGACTCCACAACCTCTCTGGGCAGCCTGCTCCAGGGCTCTGGCACCCTCACTCTAAAGAAGTTTCTCCTCATGCTGAGCTGAAACCTTCTCTGTTCCAGTTTGTATCCATTGCTCCTTGGCTTATTGCTGTGCAGCACCCAAAAGAGCTTGGCCCCCTCCACTTGACCCCCAGCCCTCAGCTATTGATAGACATTGTTCAGATCCCCTCTCAGCCTTCTCTTCTCCAGACTAAACAGCCCCAGGGCTCTCAGTCTCTCTCCATAGGGGAGATGCTCAAGTCCCCCAGCCATCCTCATGGCTCTCCTCTGGACTCTTTCCAGCAGGTCCCTGACTCTCTTGAGCTGGGGAGTCCAAAACTGTACACAACGTTCCAGGTGTGCTCTCACACCTTGTGAGACATTGTGTCAATGTTTTTGTAGAAGACATAGCATTCTAATCAGCTCTCATGAGGAATTTTTCAATCAATATTTATTTACATGAAAAAAAAAAAAAAAACCAATACCAAAATGATTTCTTATGCAAACATCCTGGGTTAGCTACTTCATGGTTTTAAAAATGCATAATCTTATAGTCCATAGTTTAATTAAAGAAGAGAGTTAAAAATGAAGGAAAAGAAATGAAAGTCAAATGTTGAAGTTTAGCACTCTGTTGCCATTTTCCAACTGACTTTCTAGTTCATTAGTGTGTTCAGCAGATCCAGAGAGGACATTCTGCCACCTTGTTCTGTGCTGCTCAGACCTCACCTGGAGTACTGTGTCCAGCTCTGGGAACCCCAACACGTGGGACAAGGACCTAGTTGAGCAGATCCAGGGGAGGGCCACAAAAATTATCAAAGGACAGGAACACCTCTCCTATGAGGACAGGCTCAGAGAAATGTGGCTGTTCAGCCTGGGGAAGAGAAGGCTCTGGTGAGACCTTAGAGTAGCCTTCCAGTACCTGAAAGGGGCCTATAGGAAGGCTGAGGAGGAACTATTTACAAGGGCTTGCAGTGATAGGACAAGGAGCAATGGTTTTAAACCAGAGAAGAGTAAATTCAAGTTAGACATAAAGAGAGGTTCTTTGCTCTGAGGGTGGTGGAACACTGGAACAGATTGCCCAGAGAGGTGCCATCCCTGGAGACATTCAAGTTCAGACTTGATGAGGCTGTGAGCAACCTAATGCAGTTGGGGATTCCCTGGTTAATGCAGGGGGCTTGGACTACATGACCCCTAAAGGTCCTTTCCAACTCACTGCACTCTGCGATTCTATTCTATGATTCATTAGTAATAGAAGTGTTCCCTTTTTTCCACCTACTGGAGAGAGTCCAGTGGAGGATATGAAGGTGCTGAGGGGACTGGAACCTCTCTGTGTGGAGCAAACTCTGAGAGACCTGGAGCTGTTTAGCCAGGAGAAGAGCAGCCCCAGAGGGGATCCGAGCAATGCTCAGCAAGAGCTAAAGGGTGGAGCACAAGAGGTGGGAGCCAGACTCTTGTCAGTGGTGCCCAGTGACAGCACAAGGGACAGTTGGCACAAGCTGGAACCCAGGAGGTTCCACCTGAACATGAGGAGAAACTTCCTCGATGTGAGGGTCCTGGAGCCCTGGAGCAGGCTGCCCAAAGAGATTGTGGAGTCTGCAGTCTTCCAAACCCACCTGGCCAGTGTGATCCTAGGCAAGCTGCTGTGGGTGCCCCTGTTTTAGCATGAGGGTTGGACTGGACGTTTCCAAGAGCTCCTTAATTCAAGAGAGATGTTGAGGTGTTGGAAGGTGTCCAGAGAAGGGTGACAAAGCTGATGAAAGGCCTGGAACACAAACCCTATGAGGAGAGGCTGAGGGAGCTGGGAGTGTGCAGCCTGGAGAAGAGGAGGCTCAGGGCAGACCTCATTGCTGTCTACAACTACCTGAAGGGAGGTTGTAGCCAGGTGGGGTTGGTCTCTTCTCCCAGGCAACCAGCAACAGAACAAGGGGACACAGCCTCAAGTTGTGGCAGGGGAAGTCTAGGCTGGATGTTAGGAGGAAGTTGTTGGCAGAGAGAGTGATTGGCATTGGAATGGGCTGCCCAGGGAGGTGGTGGAGTCGCTGTCCCTGGAGGTGTTGAAGCAAAGCCTGGATGAGGCACTTAGTGCCATGGTCTGGTTGATTGGATAGGGCTGGATTCTAGGTTGGACTGGACAGTCTTGGAGATCTCTTCCAACCTGGTTGATTCTATGATTTTATAAGAGGTGTTTTCCAACTACAACCATGCTGGCATTCTCTGATTCTCTGAACTGATTTTGTAGACATTAATTCAAACCATAAATGCAGAGTAGCATTCACCACAGTTAAATGAAATCACGCACTCGCATTGGTGGTTCTGATCATTATGCTAAAGGCCCAGGGATTGTCATGTCAGCCCTTTCAATTCACAAATGTTAGAGAAAAAAATAGGAAGGAGTTTATCATGCAAAAAGTGGCAGAGAAAAGAAAGAGGAAGTTCAGTGGCATTCAGTGATGTCAGACAAAATGGTCATCACAGGCCCCAGTGAAATGGGAATCTCCAGATTGTATTTTTAACGTTTCTGTTTTCTCCACACACTCCTGTAAGTGAAAAAAAAAACAGTTTCAGAATCTGGGAGAGAAGTGATCCCCGTGTCAGATCTTTGCATGTCTGTCACATCTCAGAATCACAGAAGGTTGGAAGGGACCTCCAAAGCTCATCCAGTCCAAAGCCCTGACAGAGCAGGAGCACCGAGAGCAGGTCACACAGGAACACACCCAGGCATTTCTTGAATACCTCCAGAGAAGGAGACTCCACAGACCCCCTGGGCAGCCTCTTCCAGGGTTCTGTCACCCTCACAGGGAAAAAATTCCTCCTCTTGTTTCCATGGAACTTCCTATGCCTCAGCTTCCACCACTGCCCCTTGTGCTGTCATTGGGCATCATCCAGCAGAGCCTGGCTCCAGCCTCTGGCCACTCACCCTGCACATCTTTCTCACCATGACTGAAGTCACCTCTCAGTCTCCTCCTCTCCCAGCAGCACAGCCCCAGCTGTCCCTTAGGCTCTCCTCCTAAGGAAGATCGTCCACTGCCTTTATCATCTTTGTGGCTCTGCACTGGACTTTCTCAAGCAGTTCCCTGAGGTCTTCTTGAACTCAGGCACCCAGAACTGGACACATCTCCCCTTGTCTTCTGGGATGGGCTCCCTTTAAGCCAAAAGACAGCATGAAGGATGAGAACAAGGCTCAGGGGACATTTGGATTGTTTGGAATAATGTGAATAATGGGATTAAGCCTTTCAGTACTTGGTAATACATGCTAGGATATCCAAAGTGTGTTGTGTGTCCTGGGTTAAGTACAGAGATTGGGTTCCAGCCAGGTTGCTGGATGTTCAAAGGGAACAAGGACTGGAACTCAGCCTGAGAGCCTGCCCCAGCAAAGGGCACCTCACCAGCTCTGCGAAGTGCAGCAGTGTTTGTATTGAGGCTCTTCTGGCTCTGGCTTCTTTCTCCTCTGCTGGAAGAAGATGGCTGTAATAACCCTTACTCTCCCTCTGCCCCAGCAGAAAAGCTCAAGATAAACAAGGTTGAGGAATGACTCAATTGTCTGTAATGAAAAAAATGTGCTCAGTGGACACTTTCATTTTACAGCCATTACCCCCTCAGGACCCTCCTTGTTCTCTCAGCTAGCTTTTGCCAATGATTAAAGTCTTGACTGATCATCATTCTCTGAGGTACTTTGGTAGGATTTATGGCTCTGAAGTGGTTGCCACACATGCCACTGAACTACTTCTTTTCCTTTTTTCTTTCTTTCTTTTTTTTTTTTTCCCTTCCCATTTTGTTACCTTCCACAACCCAAAAAAAAAAATGCTTGGTTGGATTGAGGCTTTCATGAAACTGAAATCGTGGCAGCTTTGAGGACTTGAAGGTAGTGTAGTAGGAAGAGAAGGTGTTAGAAAAGCAGCAAAGTGTTTCAGACAATCACACCTTGCTGTTTGTGGAAGTCTCTTCTGGTTTTTGCATTACTGTTGAAGTGATTAAATACACAGAAACATAGAACTGTTGAGGTTAGAAGAGATATTGGAGGTCAAGTCCAACTGCTCACCCACAGCTCACAATCCCATTGCTGCTAAGCTACCACCACTAAACCATGTCCCTCAGCACCACATCTCTGCTTCATTTAAGTACCTCCAGGGATGGTGACTCCACCATCTCCCTGGGCAGGCTGTTCCAGTGCCTGAGAACCCTTTCTGAGAAGAAACTCTCCTTGTATCCAACCTGAACCTCCCTTGGCACAACTTGAGGCTGTTTCCTATTGTCCTGTCACTTGTTGCTTGTGAGAAGAGACCAACCCTGACCTAGCTCCAGTCTCCTTGGAAGTAGGAGGTGAAGAGGTCTCCCCTCAGACCACATCCATAATGGAATTTTGTGTTTTGTGCACACAACATTCGAAGGTAAAGATTTTTTATAAACTAGTTTTAAGAAAGAAGCAATCACATAGGAAGCTGTGCATTTGTAGAGGTGGTATGTGCAGAAAGGAGCAGTACACAAGCACAGAATGGTCTGGGTTGGAAGCAGTCTCCAAAGCTCATCAAGTCCAACCCCCCTGCACTCAGCAAGGACAGCCTCGGCTAGATCAGATCACCCAGAGCCCTGTCTAGCCTCACCTTGAATATCTCCAGGGATGGGGCCTCAACCACCTCCCTGGGCAACCTGTTGCAGTGTTTTAGCACCCTCCTGGTGCAGAACTTATTCCTAACATCCAATCTCAATCTGCACTGCTCTAGTTTGAAGCCATTGCCCTCATCCTGTCCCTGCAGGCCTTTGCAAACAGTCTCTCTGCAGCCTTCTGGTAGGCCACTTCAGGCACTGACAGGTTGCTCTTGGGTGTCCCTGGAGTCTTCTCTCCTGCAAGCTGAAAACTCCCAGCTCCTTTAGCCTGTCCTTATTAGGAGAGGTGTTCCAGTCCCCTGATTATTTTCATGGCCCACCTCTGGACTTGCTCCATCAGAGCTGCTACACCAAGTCAGTGGTAGGTAGTCTGTTTGGAAACCTGTCCAGTAAGGTTAAACCAAAGGATCTCAGATGTGAAGCCAATAAACTGAGAGACATGGGGCTGAGGCCAATCCTTGATGGCTAGAGCTAAGCAATTCTTTGTCATCCATGATCAAAACCATTGCTCCAGCAACATAGACCACTGAAGCAGTGTGGAGTCAGTCCCCATTGTAAAGAGTGAAGTGGGTGGGATGCTAAAAGCACTGCCAAACTGTGATCTCCTCAGCTAAGTGAGAAAACCTGAGGCAGTATGAAATGAGTGATTTGGAAAGCTGCTTGCAGCTGAGGAGCTGAATTTTTACTGCAGTCTACTTTTCCAGCTCTTCACATGAAAACCATCTGAGCCAGGCTGTGCCTTCTCAGCGAGTGGCAAAGAAAAGGTATCCAGGACAAACAGGAGCCTGCTGAGGTCAGGGCAGAAAGTGGCACTTTCAAACACAGGAGACTGTGTTTATGTGCTGCTTAGCTAGGTCTGAACTCCAAGAAGTGCCTGAATTGGCAGTCTGAGAGTAGAAATGGAGGATTGTGTTCTTGACCTTAATGTTTCTCTTTGCTCTTGTGAGAGTCACTCAAGCAAACTCTCAGGGCAGTTTTGTGATGCCTTCTGTAGTGCTGGCTGAGTAGTTTAGTTTTGTGATGCCTTCTGTAGTGCTGGCTGAGTAGTTTCTCAGTTGACAGAGGTGTTGTGCTTCTTTTCCCATGAGGCTATGTGTTATGTCATTGAGTGGTCATCAGAAGACTTCCTTCAGGACATCTCCTACAGCAGGTGTCTTTTACTAGGTCTGGTGAGTTCCCCTCACTCCAAGAAGGACATCTGAGGTGTTGGAATGTGTCCAGGAAAGGGCAACAAAGCTGGGGGAGCATCTGGAGAACAGGGCTGGGGAGGAGAGGGAACTGGGATTGCTTAGTTTGAAGAACAGAAGGCTGAGGGGAGACCTCATTGTTCTCCACAATTCCCTGAGAGGAGGTTGGAATGAGGTGGGAGTTGATGTCTTCTCCATACTATCAAGTGCTGCAATGAGAAGAAACGGCCTGAAATTGTGCTGGGGAGGGTTAGGTTGGAGATGAGGAAAGATTTCTTTGCTGCAAGAGTGGTCAGGGATTGGCATGGGGTGCCCAGGGAGGTGATGGAGTCCCCATCTCTGGAGGTGTTCAAAAAGACTGTGGATGTGGCACTGTGGGACATGGTTTATTATCTGTGGTGGTGTTGGGTTGATGGTTGGATTTGATGATCTTAAAGGTCTTTTCCAGCCTCTATGATTCTGTGATTCTATGATCCCTTTCACATGAGATGGACTGAAGACCATGATCTTTGGCTGATAATTGGACTCAGTGATCTTGGAGGTCTTTTCCAACCCCAACAGTTCAACGTTTCTGTGACTGTCAGTGGTGAAGGCGCTGAGCTGTATGGGCATCCCTGCCAGGGAGATCAGTGAGCCCTGTTAGCAGCTTGCTGTGACTCTGTGAGTGGCAAGGGAGGGAGCTCTTTTAAATAAGGGCTTCTCCTTAATATCACAAATGCTAAACATCAAAGTGAAGGATCTTGTGAGGATTTGGCCACGGCAGACTCAAAAGTGAGTGCCGTGGCTGCTGTTATGTGTGATGTTGGTTCAGATTAGTTAGCAAGAAGAAATGTTTTATGCTGAAGGTGGTGAGACACTGCCCCAAGTTGCCCAAAGAGGTGGTAGATGCCCCATGCCTGGAAACATTCCTTGGTTGGCCAGGGCTCTGAGCAGTCTGCTCTAGTTGAGGATGTCCCTGCTGACTGCAGAGGGGTTGGACTAGGAGACCTTTAAAGGTTCAACTCGAGTCATTCTGATTCTGTGGTCTTAGAGAGGTGAGGGAGTAGACAAGATTAAATTTCCTGATGTTTGGTCTTGCAGACCAGCAGAGCACATTTTGTACCAGTGATAGTGGCTTGGCTTAGGGATCATCTCCTGTGAGATCATCTCCTCCTTTGATTCCTTGCTGAGGCTACAACTCTCTGAACTGGGCAGAGACAGAAAACTGGTCTGGGTCTTGAGCTGATACCAGAACATCTTTTATTAAGGAAAAAAAAAAATGTGTTTTTTTCCTGCCTGTTGAGGAATGATAGCTCCAGTTCTGGTAGTTTCAGGGTAAGGAGAGCAGGGAGAATTACCTGTTGACTTGTCAAGTGTCCTCATGCTATGAAATGCACTCGGTGTGGCCATTAGGAGCTGTAATCTCAATACAGCTCCTTTTGTTGTCAGAGTTTTCAGCTCAAAGCCAGAGGTGAGCTGTTAAATACTCCAGATTTACATTTCTCCTCCTCTCCATTCTTCTCACCTTTTTCCTGCAGCAGGTCAGGTCTCTTCAGACTCCCATTGCTTTTTCCTTTCCCTTCCACATGCTGTCTGCCATTGACTCCCTCTAAAACAGGCAAAGTTCCAAGTGAAAATAGTTCAACTCCAGTGCAGGCCAATGGACCTACTGCATGGGTAGAAGATACTGCTGACTTAAGGCATTGAGTTGTTGGAGTGTGTCCAGAGAAGAGACACAGAGATGGTGGAGGATCTGGAGAACAGGTCTGGTGAGGAGCAGCTGAGGGAGCTGGGGGTGTTTAGTGTGGAGAAGAGCAGACTGAGGGGAGACCTCATTGCTCTCTACAGCTCCATGAAGAGGTTGGAATGAGGTGGAGTTGGGGTCTTCTCCTTATTATCAGGTGATGAAACAGGAAGAAATAGCCTGAAATTGTGGCTGGGGAGGGTTAGATTGAAGATTAGGAAACTTTTCTTTCTAAGGACAGGGAATTGTGTGAGAGAGCAGAGCCACAAAGATGATTAAAGTGGTGGAAGATCTCCCGATGAGGAGAGCCTGAGGGAGCTGGAGCTGTGCTGCTGGGAGAGGAGGAGCCTGAGGGGGTACCTCAGTCATGGCAAGAAAGATGTGCAGGGTCACTGGCCAGAGGCTGGCTCCAGGCTCTGCTGGGTGATGCCCAATAACAGCACAAGGGGCAATGGTGGAAACTGAGGCATAGGAAGTTCCATAGAAACAGGAGGAGGATTTTTTTCCCTGTAAGGGTGACTGAACCCTGGAAGAGGCTGCCCAGGGTGGTTGTGGAGTCTCCTTCTCTGGAGGTATTCAAGACCTGTCTGCATGTGTTCCTGTGTGACCTGCTCTAGGTTCTCTTGCTGTGGCAGGTGGAGTTTGACTGGATGAGCTTTGGAGGTCCCTTCCAACCCCTGACATTCTGTGATTCTGTGAAGATGTAAACCATGCAAAACCTCAATAAACCACTTCTGCACTTGGGTTGGGTCTCCCTGCTCCTCTGGATGACAAATGTTGCCAAAAAGTGACAAAACATTGTCCTGCCATTACCTTATAAAACCTTTATGGTAGCCATAATACACCAATCACTACACTCAGGTGACCACTGATCTCTGCCATTTAATAGAATCATAGAATCAACCAGGTTGGAAGAGACCTCCAAGGTCATCCAGTCCAACCTAGCACCCAGCCCTAGCCAGTCACCTAGACCGTGGCACTGAGTGCCTCATCCAGGCTTTTCAGTCTGCTTCCCCAAAGGTTCCTGTTCTATCTCACGAAGTGAGATTGTGATTCATGCATGGAATGGCTGAAAAAAACCACCAAAGCAACAGCAAATAAATTGATTTTTTTCACCTAAACATGGCGGGGGAAAGGACTCTTGCAGTAAATGCAGGTTGGAGTGTGGCAGATGAGAGGCTGTGGTGCTGTAGGGAGGCTTAAATTATTAGCAAAAAGCTGCTAATCTTCATTGAGAGGAAGCTGATTGCAGGTAGAGGTTTTGGAAGCTGCAAGCATGGCACTTTTCATCTGAGTTGCCTCTAAAATCCTGTGGGCAGTGAGAGAACCAGCAAGGATTTCAAGTCAGCCTGTTCTCCAGCATTCCTAAGCTGCTTAATTTATGATGGGGTTTGATGCAGTAATGTACTTTCCCTCCACACTGCAAGCTGCTCACTTTGAGCCCTCACAGTTTCTACTTTGGCATCAGAAAAGAGAAAAATGCTGTCTCAGCTGTACCATCACAGCTGCTTTGCCTCTCTGTGTAAAGCAAAGAGAGGTTAGAGAGGTCTGCTGAGAAGGGCAACAAAGCTGGTGAAAGGCCTGGAACACAAATCCTATGAGGAGAGGCTGAGGGAGCTGGGAGTGTGCAGCCTGGAGAGGAGGAGGCTCAGGGGTGACCTCATTGCTGTCTACAACTACCTGAAAGGAGGCTGTAGCCAGGTGGAGTTGGTCTCTTCTCCCAGGCAACCAGCAACAGAACAAGGGGACACAGCCTCAAGTTGTGCTGGGGGAAGTCTAGGCTGGATGTTAGGAGGAAGTTGTTGGCAGAGAGAGTGATTGGCATTGGAATGGGCTGCCCAGGGAGGTGGTGGAGTCACCGTCCCTGGGGGTGTTCAAGAAAAGCCTGGATGGGGCACTTAGTGCTGTGGTCTAATTGGCTAGGGCTGGGTGCTAGGTTGGACTGGATGATCTTGGAGGTCTCTTCCAACCTGGTTGATTCTATGATTCTATGACTCTAAGGTTTGACAATGAGGCAGTGGCAAAGGTTATGTTGCTTATGGAAGCAGAATAAAATACAAGTAAAAAAAAAAAAAAAAAGACTTTTCCCTGTCCTTTCAGAACAACCTCAGCAAACCTAAACCTAGGTGCTCTGTCAGGAGAGCCTGGAGGAGCACAGCAGTGGAGCACATTGCCCTTTGACAGATCGTTAACCCATATTGACAGTGAAAGGGAGCCATAGGTTGAGGTGTAATGTGAGAAGAGATTTAAGAGAGTTAAACAGCAAAAGCTTATGTTAAAAAGAGTAGGGGGGGGGTGGTGTGTGTTGTCCAACTCTCTCCTGAGTTTTGCAACCCAGAGAGGCCAAGGGCATCCTGGCAGTGTGCGGAGCAGTGTGGGCAGCAGCAGCAGGGCTGTCATTCTGCCCTGTGCTGCCACTGGGGAGGCCTCACCTCCAGCACTGTGTGCAGCTCTGGGCCCTCACTGCAAGAGAGA
>WAAF01019151.1:372305-396189 GCA_013400475.1 Tricholaema leucomelas | reverse complement strand
GCTGAGGAGAGGCTGAGGGAGCTGGGGGGGTTCATTCTGGAGAAGAGGAGACTCAGGGAGGACCTTAGCACTCTCTACAGCTACCTGAAGGGAAGCTGCAGTCAGGCAGGGGTCAGGCTCTGCTCCCAGGAAGCTTGTGCCAAGAGAAGAGGGCATGGCCTGAAGCTGTGCCAAAGGAGGATTAACTTGGATGTTAGGAAGCACTTCCTGCTGGAAAGGGGAATTAGAGGCTGGAATGGACTGCTTAGGAAGGTGGTGGAGTTTAAGAAAAGCTTGGATGTGGCACTTGGTGGCATGATTTAGTTGATGTGATGTTGTTAGGTCGTAGGCTGAACCTGATGATCTCAGGGGGCTTTTCCAGCCTAGGTGATTCTGTGATTCTCTGATCCTGTCCCTTCAGGCCTTTGCAAACAGTGTCTCTCCATGCTGCTTGTAGGTCCCCTTCCACTTACTCTTTCCATTGACGGTTGACCATCTTTTAGATCCAAGAACAAGTTTTGATTCGCTGTTTGTACTTACCGCAGAGGAAGAAATGTAAGCATCCATCTAAAATAAAATCTGGGCACTGAATCTCTTTCCTACCCTTGAATCAGGGAGCAAACCTGAGGCAGCCTGAACACACAGCACAAATCAATATTCCCTGAGCAGTGGTAAATAACACTGTTAGTTTTTAATGTATCATTAGCAGTGAGTAGTAGTTACTAACACAGCCAAATGATTATGCCCCATTTTAATATTTTTTCGATGGGTTTCAGCCACACAGGCAAGCAGTTAAAATGTGGCCAGGTCTTGGGAGTTTGGCACACTCATTTTCAGCTCCAAATTCCCAGCTAGCTCTTTAAAAATCTAATTAGCAGCAACTCTTAGTGTTGGCTTTTTCCCCTCAGCTTCAGACACGAACCAAGCAGCATGGCTTAGTGGGGTGAAGTCCTACAGCACAGTCTCAATACTGCCTAGAATGATTCATTTGCCAGCAGGGCAAGGAAGAGAATAGAATAGAATAGAATAGAATCAACCAGGTTGGAAGAGACCTCCAAGCTCATCCAGTCTAACCTAGCACCCAGCCCTATCCAATCAACCAGACCATGGCACTAAGTGCCTCATCCAGTCTTTTCTTGAACACCTCCAGGGAGGGTGACTCCACTACCTCACAGAGCAGCCCATTTGTCCCTTTACTCTGCTCTCATCAGACCTGGAGTGCTGTGTGCACTTCTGGAGCCCCCAGCACAAGAAGGGCATGAAACTGTTTGAGCCAGTTCAGAGGATGCCATGGAGGTGCTCAGAGGGCTGCATCAGCTCTGCTATGAGGACAGGCTATAAGAGCTGGGGTTCTGCAGCCTGCAGAAGAGAAGGCTTCCAGGAGACCTTGGAGTGGCCTTCCAGTATCTGAACTTCCAATATCTACAGGAGGGCTGGGGAGGGACTACTGAGCAGGTCTTGTAATGCCAGGACAAGGAGGAATGTGTTTAAAGTGTCAGAGGGGAGATTGAAAGTGGATGTTAGGAAGAAGTTCTTTGGAGCGAGGGTGGTGAGACACTGGCACAGGTTGCCCAGGGAGGTTGTGGAGCACAGAAGCACAGAAGGTGATCGAAGATGAACAGGATGGGGGAACAGACAGATGTAGCAGACAGGACAAAGGACAAAGAGCATGAGTTGGAACACAGGAGGTCCCATCTGAACATGGGGAGAAACTTCTTTGCTGTGAGGTTGTTGGAGCCTTGGAGTAGGCTGTGGAGTCTCCTCTTCTTGGAGAGATTCCAAGCCCACCCGGACACATCAGTTCTGGACAACCTGCTGTGGGTGACCCTGCTTTTAGCAGTGGGGTTGGACTGCACGATCTCCAGAGGTCCCTTCCAACTCCCCACTGTGCTGGAATTCTGTGTTTCAGCACCATGGAGCCAGAAATTGTATTCCACATGGAAAATAAAATGTTCACCCAGGAGGAGACTGTAGATTCCATGTTGTGGGAAAAGAGGAAATCAGGGTACAGAAAGGAGCATAATTTAACAAGCTGTATGACTAAATCCACCCCTAAAGCAGCTCTGCTGAAAGCAAAGGGCCTATTTCTAGCAAAGATGAGTTGGGGCCAGAAATATCCCTTACTGGCTTGCATTTGCAAACAGAACTTTACAGCAGGGAAAATTGCTCAGATCCAGAGCAGGGAACAGAAATTAAGCACAAGTCTCTCAAGGCCACTTCCTCACCTTTCTGTGGCCAACCTGGGACACATTCTGCCTGCAGTGTCCCTGCTGGAATGACTCCTATCAACTGTCTGCAGAAACAAAGCCAGGGAGAGGATGAGGTGTGCTGTAAAGATAGTAAGTGATGGAATCAAGAGAGATGGAAGGGGAAAATGTAGAGCTACCAGCTAGACAAACAGAGGCAGCAGAGCAGACAACAGCGCAGGCAAACTGCTAAGGTGAGAAACAGATCACAGAATCACAGAATGTCAGGGGCTGGAAGGGACCTCAGAAGCTCATCCAGCCCAACCTCCCTGCCAGAGCAGGAGCACCTACAGCAAGTCACACACAAACACATCCAGGCAGGTCATGAATATCTCCAGAGAGGGAGACTCCACGGCCCCCCTGGGCAGCCTCTTCCAGGGTTCTGTCATTCTCACAGGGAAAAAGATTCCTCCTCCTGTTTCCATGGAACTTCCTATGCCTCAGCTTCCACCACTGCCCCTTGTGCTGTCATTGGGCATCACCCAGCAGAGCCTGGCTCTGGGAATTCACCCTGCATATCTTTCTCACCACTGATGAGTTGCCACATTCAAGAAAAAGCAGGTGAAGGACCCAAATGCCTTTTCCATGCTTAATCCAAAACCATTAGCATGAAAATAACTGAGCAGATAGGGGAAAATCAGTACTTGAAAAAACAAAAACGTTTGGGATTTTGGACTTGACTTACTAAATCTGTAAAACCAGACCTCCTTGAGAGAGCTTTGTGCTCTGTACCAGAAAGGAGAGGAGGTGCAATCAGCAGTTGTAAACTTGAGACACTAATAGTGCCACAAATTTCTGGCAGGCTGCTGCTCTCAGAGCACTTCCTGCTGCTGCTGTGCTTGCAAACACTGCTAACTGAAGAGATCTTCACAGAATTGTGTCAGCTGGAAAAGGCCTCCAAGGTCACAGAGTCCATCAACCCAACACCACTATGGCCATTAAACCATGTCCCAAAGTGCCATGGCCACAGGTTTCTTGACCACTTCCAGGCATGGGGACTCCAGCACCTCCCTGGGCAGCCTGTGCCAATCCCTGACCACCCCTTCAGCAAAGAAATTTTCCCTAATCTCAAACCTAACCCTCCCCTGGCACAATTTCAGGCCATTTCCTCTGTTCTATCACCTGATACTAGGGAGAAAGGACCAACCCTCACCACACTGAGTTTCTTTGCCTTCAGAAAATATCACTCATTTAGGAAGAAGAGGCAATGTGGTTTTGCTTTCAGGATTCACTTCAGTACTGCCAAGGGCAGAGGAAGACATGGGGGCAGTGTGGAGCAGACGCTGGCAGGAGCCAGCTGTGCAGTTGTACAGCCAGCATCTCTCCTCCAGAGCTACTAAAGCCACCACCCTGCCTGTTCAAGCCCAGGTATTGTCCTGCCATGTCTGAGCCACTAGACTCATTCACTAAACCAAAGAAATATTCAGGTTAGAACAGCCCCTCAGGATCACCAAGTCCAACCCAGAACCCTGCTCTGCAAGGCTCACCCTAAACCATAGCCCCAAGCACCACATCCAAACCACCTTTAAACACATCCAGCCTTGGTGACTCCGTCACCTCCCTGGGCAGCACAGTCCAGTTCCTGAACGTTCTTGCTGGGAAAAATCCTTTCTCATGTCCAGTCTAAACCTACCCAGTGGCATCTTGAGGCCGTTCCCTCTTCTTGTGTCACTAATGACCTGTGAGAAGAGACCAGCACCAACCTCTCCACAACCTCCTTTCAGGTAGGTGCAGACAGCCATGAGGTCTGCCCTCATCCTCCTCTGTTTCACACTAACTATCCCCATCTCCTTCAGTCACTCCTCATCCATCACATTTATTCTCCAGGACATTCCCAGCTTCCTTGCCCTCTTCTGCACTCATGAAAAGGTAATAATGTGTAAGATTGTATTTGTTCAGTGCTGTACTTGGACTGCCAAGAGACAACAAAAAACAGAGTTCAATGAAACGTGTGGGCATGGCACGTTGGGCTGTGGTTTAATGGCCGTGGTGGTGTTTGGCTGATGGTTGGACTCATTGATCTTAGAGGTCTTTTCCAACTGCAACAATGCTGTGATTCTCTAATACCTTACCAGCTGTCTGATGCCAGTCATGTCGCTAGCTGGAGAGCTTTCCAGCTCCAAATACATATGTGACGTTGTGGTTTATATTTGCAAATATATCAAGTCTTTAACCTAAAGTATAGTTGAACTGAATTATTGTACTCACTTGTGTCAAGGGATAGGGGTGAGTCAGCCACCAGGTGAGAGCTGGATGATCTCTGTCTTCCAAAGGGAAGAGAAAGGGGAAAAGGGAGAGAGTTTGATAGGTTGGGAAAGAAAATTATCCCAATGGGGTGGAAAAAACAATCCAATGAGATAGACACAAAGAGACACAAACCAATATAGAACCCAGCCCTTGATGGCAGTGATGTCACCATTGGCACCACTGATGCTGGGGAAGCCCCAGAGTGGACTCAGAGGCAGATGAGAACCGGTTTCAGGAGATGGATTCTTGAACTGGATTCAGGAATATACAGAGTCCTCCTGAGGGACTTGCTGCTGAAGAAGGGCCTTGGCCTGGATAATTCCTCAGCTTGATCCTCGGGTGCAGTCCCCTGTTGGTCAGAGAGGGTCACCTGTCCTCTCTACTCCTCCCCACAGCTGCCACCTCTG
Organism: Tricholaema leucomelas; assembly: GCA_013400475.1. Taxonomy (NCBI): domain Eukaryota; kingdom Metazoa; phylum Chordata; class Aves; order Piciformes; family Lybiidae; genus Tricholaema lacrymosa; species Tricholaema leucomelas. Next base: position 391,310 of record WAAF01019151.1, on the reverse strand, counting down.
CCTACCTGCAGAACAAGGTGAGGCACAAGCCATGGCAGTGCCCTTGGTGTGTAGAGGAGCAAGTCTAAGGCAGAGCCTTTGTGCAGCCCAGCCCTTGGCAGGAACTCTCCCCATCGGCTTCTCCCTGCTAGGAGCAGCTCCTGGCTGTGCAGACTGCCCTGAGCTTCAGAGGGTGCCTCAGTGAGCAGAGCCTGAGCTGAGAAGTCACAGCACTGAGCAAGATTAGTTCTGGTCTAGCTCAAAGCAGGGGAAATGTTGAAACGTTTTATTCAATATTAAAGCAAATGTCTTCAAGGATTATGGAAGTGATGTAAAACAGAGCATTTGGGGTTTTTTTTAGTGGTCCCATCCATCAAAATTACTTGAGACTGAGCTCATAGGAGCTGATTCTGTCTTCATTAGCACCGCTGTTAATCTATACAAACCATAGTCAAAGAACATGTGAGGCTGAAAGGAGAAGCACAGTTACTGGTAGCTTGTCCCTGGGGATGAGCTTTTGCTCATGAGAAGTACAAAAGGTTTACCTTAACCTATCTAAACTCAATGTGCACCTCTACACACCTTTCACATTCACTGTCTGGAGAGGGGAAGGCTCCAAGGAGATCTTATTGTGGCCTTTCAGTATCTGAAGAGTGCTACAAGAAAGCTGGAGAGGGACTTTTGAGGGTGTCTGGTAGTGATAGGAGTGGGAGGTATGGAGCAAAACTATAACTGGGTAGATTAAGGTTGAATGTTAGGAAGAAGTTCTTCAGCTTGAGCTTGGTGAGAGACTGGCACAAGCTGCCCAGAAGTGTGGTGGAAGCCTCATCCCTGTGTGTTTTTAAGGCCAGGCTGGATGTGGCTCTGGCAAGTTGATCTAGTGTGAGGTGTCTCTGTCCATGGCAGGGGGGTTGGAGCTGGATGATCTTTAAGGTGCCTTCCAAACTTGCCAGTTCTGTGATTCTGTGAAATGCTGCAGCTCTCTGCATGCTGTGTAAAAGTTTTTGTTGCTTCTGCATCTGTTTCCCTTTCTGTACTGTAAAGACGTGGACTCATTTCCATCTAGAAATGAGGAGGAACTTCTTTACTGTGAGGGTGTCAGGGCCCTGGAGCAGGTTGCCCAGAGAAGTGCTGGAGTCTCCTTCTCTGAAGACTGTCAGAACCCACCTGGATGCATTCCTGTGCAGCCTGCCCTGGGTGATACTGCTCTGGCAGGGAGGGGTGGACTCTGTGATCTCCAGAGGTCCTTCCTAACCCCTACCATTGTGTGATTCCAGATAATTTCAGGCTCAGCAAGTCTGGTCAGTTGGATTAAAATGAATGACCTATCAAAGCTGTTAAACTCTTAATTACCAATGCTATTAATTACTACTGCAGCCTCTTCTTTCCCTTGGCTTTTCCTGCATCTCTATTCCTGTCTCTGACATAGTCACTCATAAATATCTGCTATTTATAGCAAACAATTTTCAACTAATGACATGAAAATGAAGCACTGAAAATGAGCATTTTGTTTGCTCCACTTACTTGTTGGGGTCTGGGTGGTCTGTACAGGATTTGTTATCAGTTGTTGTCAAGAGGTGACTGAAAGGATTTTCCTTTCAGGAAGGGTGAATATGGTGATGTAGAATTAACTCTTGGTCTGAGGAACAGCTTTTCTCTCTAGTGTCAGGTGATAGAATTGGAGGAAATGGCCTGAAGTTGTGCCAGGGGAGGGTTAGGTTGGAGATTGTGAAAGATTTCTTTGCTGCAGGAGTGGTCAGGGATTGGCACAGGCTGCCCAGGGAGGTGGTGGAGTCCCCATCCCTGGAGGTGCTCTAGAAACCTGTGGCCATGGCACTGTGGGACATGGTTTCATGGCCATGGTGGTGTTGATAGTTGAACTCAACCATCTTAGATGTCTTTTCTATAGAAAAATAGAATGGTTTGGGTTGGAAGGGATCTTAATTAAGCATGAATTCAGTAATAAACTTCATTAATTAAGACAATAGATGGCCATGGTTGGACTCAGTGGTCTTAGAGGTTCTTTTACAGCTGAAACAATTCTGTGATTCTATGGTCTCCTTGTTTCCTAGGGGTTGTCTGCTGTACACTACTCCCATTCATTACGCTATCAGCTTTCTCTTCCCCTCCTTAGGAGCAGTCTTGTCTACTGCTGAAGTACTTAATCTACCACTGGTAAAAGAGCTGTGTACTTCCAGGGGTCTTTTACATTTAAAATGGACTACTGAAAGAATTGGGTATGCTAAGATCTGGAGTGAAAAGTCATGGATTCTTAGAGCCCAGCCCCCACCTCGCTCCTATCTCCTTTCAGGCATCTGTAGAGAGCAACGAGGTCTCCCCTCAGCCTCTTCTTCTCCACACTAACCCCCCTCACCTCCCTCAGCTGCTCCTCCCCAGCCCTGTCCTCCAGACCCTTCCCCAGCTTTGATGACCTTATCTGGACATGCTCAAGCCCCTCAGTGTCTTTCTCAAAGTGAGGGCCAGAAAACTGACCCCAGTACTTGAGCTGTGGACTCGCCAGTACCAAGTACAGGAATCCAGTCGCTTCCCTGGTCTCTCTGGTCACAGTTTTATTGAACCCAGTATTTGAGGTGTGGTCTTCTAAGTCCTGACTACAGGGGGACAATCCCTGCCCTGGTGCTGCTGGCCACACCATTGCTGACCCTGGCCAGGATGCTGTTGGCCTTCTTGGCCACCTGGACACACTGCTGGCTCATCTTTGGTGTCTGTCAGCAGCCAGAACCTGTTTTTGTTATTTCAGTAGCTGAGTTTTTATTTGATTTGGTGTGGATTTACACAAGTCCCTGTAGTGCAGCTAAGTCACACCAAGAATACACACACTAAATGCTGTCTTTGGTCTCCTCTGCTTCTACCTTCCCTGTCTTACTTTTTCTTCTCCCTGCTACTCACATTCAATACACATCTGTGAAGAAAATGTGAGTTAGATTTGCATTGTTTACCAAAACTCTTCATTTACTTTATCTGGCTTATTATGGATGCAGTACTTAGTAGAATATCTGATGGATTTAGAAATGAGAGACTCACAGGATGTTAGGGATTGGTAGGCATCTCTGGAGAGCTTCCAGTCCAACCTCCCTGCCAGAGCAGGACCAGAGAATCCAGCACAGGTGGCACAGGAACACATCCAGACAGGGCTGGAAAGACTCCAAACAAAGAGACTCCACAACCTCTCTGGGCAAGCCAGGACAAGTATAAGCCTATTTTGTCCTATCCAGGCTTACCACAACACCCTCTTGAAATGGGGAGGCCAGAACTGGATGCAACATTACAGGGGGGCCTGACCAGGGCAGAGTAGAGGAGGAGGAGAACCTCCCCCGACATGCTTGGCTATGTTCTTCTTAATGCCTCCCAGGAGATTTGTTTGGAGCTTTTTTCCCCTGCTCCTTCTGCTGGCACTAAGGTTTCCAACCATGTGCTTCTTGGAAAACAAACTTAAGGTGGCTTGCTGATGCTCTGATGGTTTTCAGAGATGTTATGGTAAAGGCAAAATGAGAAATTACTCCTCCTCTGCTGTGGAAATATTGCTCAGTATAACTTCACCAGATGCTGTTTGAGAAAAGAACCCAAAGCCAACAAGAATTGGACAAAAACTGGAACCAAAAGAACATTCAGAGACAAAGTAGGGGAATGAGATCTGAAGCAGTACTCAGCACTGGCACACCTTGTACTCAGTACTGGCACACCTTGAGTGCTGTGTCCAGTTCTGAGCCCCTCAGTTTAAGAAAGATGTTGAGGTGCTGGAATGTGCCCAGAGAAGGGCAACAAGGCTGGGGAGGGGCCTGGAGCACAGCCCTGTGAGGAGAGGCTGAGGGAGCTGGGGGTGTGCAGCCTGCAGAAGAGGAGGCTCAGGGCAGACCTCATTGCTGTCTACAACTAACTGAAGGGAGGCTGTAGCCAGGTGGGGTTGGTCTCTTCTGCCAGGCAGCCAGGGACAGAACAAGAGGACACAACCTCAATCTGCATCAGGGCAGGTTCAGGCTGGGCATTAGGTAGAAGTTCTTCAGAGCAAGAGTGATTGGCATTGGAATGGGCTGCTTGGGGAGTTGGTGGAGTCACTGTCCCTGGAGGTGTTTAGAAGGAGACTGGATGAGGCACTTAGTACTGTGGTTTAGTTAACTAGAAGTGTTAGGTGATAGGTTGGACTGGATGATCTCAGAGGTCTTTTCCAACCTGATTAATTCTGTGATTCTGTGAAACAAGATAAGACAGAACAGAAACTGTGCAAGGAACACTTATGGGTGTTTTACAGACAGCCTGGAGAAGCATAAGCAATGGAGTCCTGCAGGAGCCACATTCATTGGCACTTAGGAAAGGTTGCTATGACCTCACTGCTGTCTACAGCTACCTGAAAAGACTTTGTTGAGAGGCTGCTACTGGTCTCTTCTCACAGGTAACTGGAGACAGAACAAGGGGGAATGGCCTTAAGCTGAAGCTGGTGAGGTTTAGATTGGACATTAGGAAGAAAAGAGCAGTCTGGCACTGGAATGAGCTGCCCAGGGAGCTGGTGGAGTCACCCACCCAGGATGTGTTTAAGGGTCATTTGGATGTAATGCTTGGGAGTATGGTTTAAGGTGAATCTTGTAGAGTAGGGTTCTAGATTGGACTGAGTAATGCTGAGGGGCTTTGCCAACCTGCATGTTTCTGTGATTCAGTGATTCTGTGATTTTGGAGCACTTCTGGGGTTGCTGACACCACCACTTCCCCGGGCAGCCTGTTCCAATGCCTGACCATTCTTTCAGTGAAGAAATTATGTCTAATGTCCAAGCTAAACCTTTCCTGGCCCAACCTGTCCTATTGCTTGTCACCTGGGTGTAGAGACTGACCCCAGCTTTGCTCCAACCTTCTTTAAAGGAGAGGTAGAGAGCAGTGAAGTCTCCCCTCGGGCTCCTCTTCCCCAGGCTAAACACCCCCACCTCCCTCAGCTTCTCCTCACCAGCCTTGTTCTCCAGACCCTTCATAGGTCCATTGCCTCTCTTTGGACACATTCCAGCATTTCAGTGCCCTTTTTGGAGTAAGGGCCCCAAACTACATCCAGTATTCAAGGAGCAACCTTAGTAATGCTGAGTACAGGGCCATGATCTCTGCCCTCATCCTGCTGGCCACACTGTTCCTGATAGAGGATGTTTGCATGATGCCCATTCCTGGAATCCTTTGTTGGGCACTTGGGGGGTCACCTATTTGCTCCTCCCTGCAGGTGTCACCTCTGACTTCCTGCACCCCAATATGGGCCAGAAGCTGTGGCAGTGCCATCAGGCTGCCCAGGAGCAAGTCTAAGGCAGATCCTTTGTGCTGAGAAGTCACAGCACTGCGCAGGCTTACCTTTGGTCTAGCATAAAGCAGGGCAAGATGTCAGGTTCTATATTTTTACAGTTGTATGAGAGTAACAGCAGGAAATGGAAAGAATGATTTCTAGATCTCTTGATTGCAGATGTGAGCTCAATAGCTGGAAGCAATTAATGCCAAGCTTCAGCCATTCAGATAAATCTCCTGATTATTACAAGAACTTAAAGATTATCCATGGGACAGCAATGTGCCCTGGTAGCCAAGAGGGCCATTGGGGTCCTGGGGGGCATTAAGCACAGTGTGTCCAGCAGATGGAGGGAGGTTCTCCTCGCCCCCTACTCTGCCTTAGTGCAGCCCAGCCCTTGACAAGAACTCTGCCCATCAGCTTCTCCTGCTAGGAGCAGCTCCTGGCTGTGCAAAGTGCCCTGAGCCTCAAAAAGTGCCTCAGTGAGCAGAGCCTGAGCTGAGAAGTCACAGCACTGAGCAGAATTCTGGTCTAGCTCAAAGCAGGACAAGATGTCAGGTTCTATGTTTTTACAGTTGTATGAGAGTAACAGCAGGAAATTGAAAGAATAAGTTCTAGTTCTCCTGATTGCAGATGTGAGCTCAATAGCTGAAAGCAATTAATGCCAAGCTTCAGCCATTCAGATAAATCTCCTGATTATTACAAGAACTTAAAGATTACCCACGGGACAGCAATGTGCCCACCAGGGGGGAAGAAAGTTAGAGGGTCACAGAGGGTCAGTTAGAGGGTCAGTGCTGTTAATACTTCCCTTTATTCCCTCGGCTGAGTTTTTCCTTCTGTTCCTATTGGAGCTGCTGTGCTGAGGCTTCCCATGTGCTGTGGAGGGAGGAGTCTGAAACAGGTGGCAGAAGCTCATTGAAATGTAAAGGTTCAAACCCCATGGTGTGCAGTTTGTAAGTAAATGTGTGGCAGCTCGCAGAAAATTACCAATCCGGGTCAGTTAGCACAAGATTGATTTGATTTTCATTCTTCCCCTCCTCTTTCCTTTCTTTTTAAAACTGGGGAAGTTGTGAGAAAGGCAGCAGCAAAGTTTACTATTTGTTAGGTGCAGCTTCAAATTAAATGGTGAAATATGGGCCAGGATGCAATTTCTGGGACAGTTTTCTTCTCCATTAGCAAGCTGGAGGCTTCATTTATGCACTGGAAAACACAGCAACAAATGAGGTGGGTGAGTGCCTAGCAGGATGTGAGCGGAAAGATGGAAGGGTGCATCTGGGAGGTGCAGTGAGGAAACACACAAGAGAAAATAGATGCCTCCATTTGAATATTTCCACCTACTCACCTTCTGGTGGTACCATGTGCTTCTTGTTCTCCTTTGGGTCTGCTTTCACAGCTTCAGACTTTTGACAAAAGGAGTATTTGAGAGAATCTTAGAATCACAGAATGGTTTAGGTTGGAAGGGACCTCAAAGCTCATCCAATTCCCATGGGCAGGGACACCTCCCACTAGAACAGGTCACTCAAGGCCTCATCCAACCTGGCCTTGAACACCTCCAGGGAGGGAACAGCCACAAACTCCCTGGGCAACCTATGCCAGTGTCTCACCACCCTCACTGCAAAGAACTTCCTCCTAACATCCAGTTTGAACCACAGGGTGCAGTTCTGGAGCTCCCAACACAAAATGAACATCAAACTGTTGGAGGCAGTCCAGAGGAGGCCACCAAGGTGCTCAGAGGGCTGCAGCAGCTCTGCTATGAGGACAGGCTACAAGAGCTGGGGCTCTGCAGCCTGCAGAAGAGAAGGCTTCCAGGAGACCTTGGAGTGGCCTTCCAGTACCTGAAGGGGGCTACAGGAGGGCTGGGGAGGGGCTATTGAGCAGGTCTTGTAATGCCAGGACAAGGAGGAATGGGCTTAAAGTGGCAGAGGGGGAGACTGAAACTGGAAGAAGTTGTTTGTAGTGAGGGTGGTGAGACACTGGCACAGGTTGCCCAGGGAGGTTGTGGATGCTTCCTCCCTGGGAGGTGTTCAGGACCAGGTTGGATGAGATCTTGAGCAACCTGTTCTAGTGGGAGGTGTCCCTGCCTATGGCAGGGGGTTGGAACTAGATGAGCTATGAGGTCCCTTCCAACCTAAACCATTCTATGATTATTGACATGAGCTGTGATGGAGACAGGTCTTAACCTCTTACCTTCCTTTCATGTGCTCACAACTTCTACCTGCTGCTTTGAATGTGTGTGCCAGGGAATTTCCAAACACTCTCTAGGATTTCCTGGTGTTTCTGCATGCTTCCAGAAGTTTGTGGGAGATGGTTTCTGGCAACCTTTTGCTTCCTCCCTGTGTTGCCTGCTAGTAAGAGACCGTCCACACTAGAACACTTCAGACTCTGCCATCTGTCTTCTAGACTATTAACTGAAATATTTTGGCTGGAAAACTCTGGTCTGGCTCACAGAACCCAATGTAAAAATACCAACTAAAGAAACAGAACAGTACTGGAGAGACTCTTAAGAGGGGAGGGAAAGAGAAAATTCTAGGAGAGGAGGGAAGAGAAAAACAGAGGAAGACAATGAAGCAAAAAGGCAAATGAAGGAGAGGAGTCACAAGTGGTCTGCTCCTGGACAGAAGTAAGTTTGGAACATGTCTGAGGAGCAAAGGCTGAGAGCCTGCAGAAGGGCAGCCCCAGAGGGGATCTGATCAATGCTCAGCAAGAGATAAAGGGTGGAGGGCAAGAGGATGGGGCTGGGCTCTTTTCAGTGGTGCCCAGTGACAGGACAAGGGCCAACAGCTACAAACTGGAATGCAGAAAGTTCTACCTCAACGTGAGGAAAAACTTCTCTGATGTGAGGGTGCCAGAGCCCTGGAGCAGGCTGCCCAGAGAAGTTGTGGAATTTCCTTCTCTGGAGACTTTCAAGTCTCATCTGAATGTATTCCTGTGCAAACTGCCATGGGTGATGCTGCTTTGGCAGGGAGTTGGACTGAATGGTCGTTGGAGATCCCTTCCAACCCCTAATATTCTGTGATTTCTGCCAATGAGAACAGCAGTCAGCTGGAGTTCCTAAACCCCCAGCAAATAGAGTGGCCTGTGTTTTATTTGCTACAGATATCCTTCTCTAGCAAAAAGAAAGAAGGAAAGGTGTCTTGCTGAAACCATGCTTTTATGCTTCCTTCTTTTGATGCTTTCCACCTCCAACTATTTTTTTCTCTTTTCCTGTCTCCAGAGGTGAGTGGATCATGATATTTTGCAGTGACTTCTCTCCTCCGTGTTGTACAAAACCCAAACAAACCCACATTTTACACTGATGGTAGCTCAGCATGGCTTTTGGGGTGTTGATGACAGAGAAGGGCAATGAAGCCAGTGAAGGGTCTGGAGAGCAGATTCTGGTGAGGAGCAGCTGAGGGAACTGGGGATGTTTAGCCTGGAGCAAAGGAAGCTGAGGGGAGACCTTCTCACTCTCTACAGCTGCCTAAAAGGGGGTTGGAGCCAGGTAACAAAGACAGGGAGGAGGAAAAGACCTCAAGAAGCAAAAGCAGGGGAAATGGAGCAAAACTGGAACTGAGTAGATTTAGATTGGATGTTAGGAAGAAATTCTTCAGCATGAGGGTGTTGAGAGACTGGCACAGGTTGCTCCTGGGAGTGATGGAAGCCTCATCCCTGGAGGCTTTTAAGGCCAGGGTGGATGTGGCTCTGAGCAGCCTGGTCTAGTGCGAGGTGTCTCTCCCCAGGACGCAGGGATTGGAACTGGATGATCCTTGAGGTCCCTTCCAACCCTGGCAGTTCTGTGATTCTAAGAGGAGGCTTAGGTTTGGTATTAGAAGAAATTTCTGCACTTGAAAATGTTGTCAAATGCTGGAACAGGTTTCCCAGGAAGGAGGTTGAATCCCTGTCCTTGGAGGTGTTTAAAAGACACAGAGTAGTGTGCCCTTGAATGTCTCTGAGGATGGGGCCTCTACCACACCCCTGGGCAACTTGTGGCAGTATTTCACTACTCTCATTCTGAAGAATTTCCTCCTGATGTCACACCTAACTCTACCCTGCTCCAGTCTCAACCCCTCATCCTATCACTACAAGCCCTTGTCAATAGTCCCTTCTAAGCTTTCTTGTAGCCCACGTCAGGTAGTGGACGGCTGCTATAAGGTCTCCCTGGAGCCTTCTTCTCTCCAGGCTGAATATCTCCACCTCTCTCAGCCTGCTTTTGTAGGAGAGGTGCTCCAGCCCTCTGATCATCTTTGTAGCCTTCAAAGATGGTGAAACCATCAACTGCCTTTAAATATGCTAATAATATAATCGTTTCTGATTCATTTTCTCTTTCATCAGGGTTAAGATAAGTTTCATTTTGTCAACTAAGAAAGGGGATCTGACTTCCTAGGAGGTATCACCACACTCTTTAGGTGGCATTACAAGGATTTGTGGCATAGGCAAGGAGGGAGAATCTTCTATCTGCTCTGCTAAGGAAAATATCTGGGAGCAGGCAGAAAACCTGCTGGGAAATTAGCATATGAAATAAAAATGATGCTGGAGACAAGGAGCTGGGTTAGCAGACTGAAGGGGATTTATGATGGAACGAATGAGAAGAAATCTAACACCTTAGAGACTTCTCTTTTTTGGCCTCAATATGAATGCAGCCATGTTGGTTTAGAGGGTTTTTTTTTTTTGCTGATACTACTCATTGGAGTATTCCAGCTCAAGTGAAATCTGGTTAATAGCATTACAAAGTCTCCTTAGCTTTGGGTTTGGATTTTTGTTTTTGAGAAGGTGTATCCCAATAAGATTAATGGCAGGGCTCTAGTCACGGTGCTTTGAAATGTTCATTTGATCTACAACATAATTTTAAGTGCTAATGCTTATCATGTCTTGGCCAACAGCCAGTAGTGGTAATTACAGTTGGTGGCTCAGGCTTCACCTGGCAGCCTACAAGGGAGAGAAGAGAGGTTTGTTTCCTTTTCCTGCAGCAAAAGCAGGTCCTGTGAGCAGCTGTCATGTACAGTCCTGGCGATCTACTCATCAGCAAAACTCTGTGTAGGGCTGCAGTGGAAAGGGTGAGTCAAGGAGTTCAGTGTTAATTTGCTGATGATTCTATAGATTTATGTCATCAACAGAAGGAAAAACCAGGGCTAGACAGTTAGAACTTCCTCTGGCAGTATAATGAAGTACAGCTTTTCAGTCTGCGCAGCAAAGAACTGCTGTGTTTGTCTTAGAGAATCACAGAATCAGAAAGGTGGGAGAAGAGCTCTAAGACCATCAAGTCCAACCTTCTACCCAACACCTCCATGGTCACTAGGCCATGTCACAGAGTGCCACATCTACTTGCTTCTTGCACACCTCCAAGGGATGGGAACTCCACCACTTCCCTGGGCAGCCTGTTCCAATGCTCGACCACTGTTGCAGCAAAGAAATTCTTCCTAGTATCCAACCTAAAGCTCTACCAGCAAAGAAATTCTTCCTAATATCCAACCAGCTTCCCTGGTTATGGCTTGAGGCTGTAACCTTTGGTTCTGTCATTAGTTACTTGGGAGAAGAAATCAACACTACCTCACTGCAACTTGCTTTCAGGTAGCTGATGAGACTAATGAATTCTGCTCTTAGCCTTCTCTTCTTTAGGCTAAACAGCCCCAATTCCCTCAGCTTCTGCTCAAGAGATATGCTTTCCAAACCCCTCACCACCTGTGCTCCCCTTCTATGACCCTTATGCTCTGTGTCATAATAGCTTTTCTTCTGCTCTTTGCTTGCTTTGATAGAATAAACACAGTTTGCCACTGAAAGAGGGGCTTGACCCTGGTGTTACCTCAGCTCTCTCCCAAAGATGCCATCCATGGATTCAGTCCCTTGATGGGCAGTTGAGGGTCACCTGTCCTCTCTGCTGCTCCCCACAGCTGCTACCTCTGCCTGCAGCCCAAGGTGGGACACAAGCCGTGGCAGTGCCCTTGGTGTGCAGAGGAGCAAGACTGAGGCAGAGCCTTAGTGCAGCCCAGCCCTTGGCAGGAACTCTGCCCATCAGCTTCTCTCTGCTAGGAGCAGCTCCTGGCTGTGCAAAGTGCCCTGAGCCTCAGAAAGTGCCCTCAGTGAGCAGAGCCTGAGCTGGGAAGTCACAGCACTGAGCAGAATTCTGGTCTAGCTCAAAGCAGGACAAGATGTCAGGTTCTATGTTTTTACAGTTGTATGAGAGTGACGCCAGGAAATGGAAAGAATGATTTCTAGTTCTCCTGATTGCAGATGTGAGCTCAATAGCTGAAAGCAATTAATGCCAAGCTTCAGCCATTCAGATAAATCTCCTGATTATTACAAGAACTTAAAGACTACCCACGGGACAGCAATGTGCCCTGGTAGCCAAGAGGGCCATTGGGGTCCTGGGGGGCATTAAACACAGTGTGTCCAGCAGATGGAGGGAGGTTCTCCTCCCCCTATACTCTGCCCTGGTCAGGCCCCACTTGGAATATTGCATCCAGTTCTGGGCTCCCCACTTCAAGAGGGACAGGGATCTGCTGGAGAGAGTCCAAGACAGGGCTGAAGGGCCTGGAGCACTGCCTGATGAAGAGAGGCTGAGATCCCTGGGGCTGTTCTGTCTGCAGAGGAGAAGGCTGAGAGGGGAGCTGAGCAATATCCAGCTGAGGGCTGGAGGTCAGGAAGGAAGGGACGGGGATAGCCTCTGCTCACTTGTGCCCTGCCATAGGACAAGGGCAAGGGATGGAAACTGCAGCACAGGAAGTTGCAGCTCAGCATGAGGAAGAACTTCTTTGCTGTAAGGGTGAGAGAGCAGTGGCACAGGCTGCCCAGAGAGGTTGTGGAGTCTCCTTGTCTGGAGCATTTCCAGTCCTGTCTAGATGTGTTGCTGTGCCACCTGTGCTGGATTCTCTGGTCCTGCTGTGGCAGGGGGGTTGGACTGGAAGCTCTCCAGAGGTCCCTTCCAACCCCTAACATCCTGGGATCCTGTGATTATTTTAGAAGTTTTCTGGCAGAGTCTGAAGGTCTGGAGCTGATTACAGAGTGCTTGTGCTGTATTTCCTGTCTGGTGTGAGTGAGGAGCTTTGCTCAAAGCCAGTATTCCACTGAGGTACTGTATCTATAAATGCCTGGCCTGACCCAGCTCTTAGAGAACACTTCTTCAGATATTGTTGAAGTACCTTCTTCTCTTCAATAAATAAACAAACAACTCCAAGCATATAATACAGGCTCTCTCTTTTGCAGCTTTCTGCTGCATAGTGACCTTCTTAATCCTTCCAATGTAGCAAGTGCTCACCAGCTTATTATTTGGTAGCATTCTGAGTACCAACTTCTGGATTGGTGTGTTTTTTTAATTAGCATGTTAATTACTCTTGAAAGTAATTGGAAACTGCCTTGGAAAAATGGTGCATTTACTTATAATCCCTTTGGTAGCACTCAACACTAAGCTTTTCCCAAGGTCAAATGCATGCTTGAGACAGTGTCAAGTTTCTGTGCTGGTGCCATGCCAAGGGTTTGGCGAGCAGAGAGAGTTGTGCTATGCCTTGCTATTGCCCTCTTCATGTGGTAGAGCAAAACTAGTAAGCAGCAGGACAACCAGGTGGGCAGGTCCACTCTGTTTGGTTTTATGAAGGGCAGGTCCTGCTCGATGAACCTGCTCTCCTCCTACAAGTTACACACTTAGTGGATGAATCACTGAATGTCAGGGGCTGGAAGGGACCTCCGAAGCTCATCCAGTCCAAGCCCCCTGACAGAGCAGGAGTACCCACAGCAGGTCACACAGGAGCACATCCAGGCAGGTCTTGAATATCTCCAGAGAGGGAGAATCCATAATCCTCCTGGGCAGCCTGTTCCAGGGTTTGTCACCCTCATAAGGGAAAAATTCCTCCTCACTTCCTACACCTCAGCTTCCACCACTGCCCCTTGTGCTGTCATCGGGCATCACCCAGCAGAGCCTAGCTCCTGCCTCTGGCCACTCACCTTGCACATCTTTCTCACCATGACTGAGGTCACCTCTCAGTCTCCTCCTCTCCCAGCAGCACAGCCCCAGCTCCCTCAAGCTCTGCTCCTAAGGAAGATCTTCCACTGCCTTCATCATCTTTGTGGCTCTGTGTTGGACTCTCTCAAGCAGTTCTATGTCCCTCTTGAACTGGGGGTGCCCAGAACTGGGAAAAGATATGGGTATTGTCTACCTGGACTCTAGGAAAGCTTTTCCTACTCACTCTCTCACAGCATCCTCTCAGAGAAACTGGCTGCTCATGGCTTGGGTAGTTGGACACTTCACTGGGTAAGAAACTGACAGATGGCCAGGCCCCAGAAGTGGTAGGGAGTGGAATTAAAGCCATTTGGTGGTTGATGCCAAGTGGTGTTCCCCTGGGCTCAGTGCTGGAGCCTGTTCTCTTCAATAATTTTATCAATTATCTGGATAAGAGGATTGAGTGCAGCCTCAGGAAGTTGGCAGATGAGAAGTAGAGGAGGAATACTGATCTACTTGAGGAGAGGAAAGCTCTGCAAAGAGATCTAGACAGGCTGGCTGGTTGGGCTGAGGTCAGTTGTATGAGGTTTAACAAAGCCAAGTACCAGGTCCTGCACTTGGGTCACAACAACCCAATGAACACTCCAGGCTTGGAGCAGAGTGGCTACAAACTGCAGTAGAGAAGGACCTGGGGATGTTGGCTGACAGTTGGCTTCAGATGAGCCAGGGTGTGCCCAGGTGGCCAGGAAAGCCACCAGCATCCTGGATGGACCAGCAATGGTGTGATCAGAGGAACTAGGGCAGGGATTGTGCCTCTGTGCTCAGCACTGGTGAGACCACACTTTGAATATTAGGTTCAGTTTCAGGTCCCTCACTCCAAGAAGGACATTGAAATGCTGAAGCAGGTCCAGAGAAAGGCAACAAACCTGGTGAGGGGTCTGAAGAACTGGTGAGGACTGGCTGGGGAAACTGGGGTTGTTTAGCCTGGAGAAAAGGAGGCTGAGGAAAAAAAAAACATTTGTCTCTCTACAGCCCAGGGGTGACCTCATTGCTGTCTACAACTACCTGAAAGGAGGTTGTAGCCAGGTGGGGGTTGGTCTCTTAACACCATAACCACAACCCAGCAGAGCTGCTTGCTTAGAAATTAACTGCTTTTGTCCCCTTCAGGGGTTCAGGCAGCTGAAGACCAAAGTGAAGCCAAGCAAAGGTGAGCCCTGCAGCACGTGGGAAGCAGCAAAATAACAGGCAAATGGCACAGCAAATGCACATAGCTGAGCTCAGGGCAAAGACTAAAAAGCTTCTTGCTCCTGAGGGGACTGTGGGTGGCTGTAAGTGGAGACGGGAACAGCTCCTGCTGGTCAGGACAGAGAGGGGGAGGGAACTTCCCTGAAAGGAGGTTGGAGCCAGCTAGGGGGTTGGTCTCTTCTCCCCAGTAACTAGTGGTAGGACAAGAGGAAATGGCAATGGCCTCAAATTGCACCAGGGGAGGCTGAGGTTGGATATTAGGAGAAACTCTTTTATTAAAAGGATTCTCAAACACTGGAACAGCCTCCTCAGGGAGGTGCCTGAGTCCCCATCCCTGGAGGTATTTCAGAGAGGCACAGATGCAGTGCTGAGAGATATAATTTAGCACCAGGCTTGGGTGAGTTACATAATGGTTAGACTTAATGATCTGAAATGTCTTTTCTAGCCAAAATGATGCTTTGATTCTTAGTAAGAGGCATTCTGCTGAGCTTGGCTCTCCATGCAGTGTGAGGTCTGAGATGCTGTGTTGCCTTCTCGCTTACCAAAGCCAGACTGCACTTGTAATCATCCTTAGTGAGTCTCAAGTGCCTCTTGCTGGGAGGGAGGCTTTAATTTGTGTCAGTGCTCCTGGACAGTGTGTACACTCAGGAACACTCTTCCCACACAGGATCACTGGAATCTAAGCAAAGGCTCAGTTCCTGGAATTGTCTAGAGAAGACTTTGAACAGGTGCAGAGGGTCCAAGAAGTCTGGGTCTTAGTAAACTGGAAGCTGTAGTAAAAAGCTCTGAAGTAGCTGGTGGGTGTCAAGTGGAGGGGGCTAAGCTCTTTTGGGTGCTGTGCCAAGGAGCAATGGATACAAACTAGAAAAGAGAAGGTTTCAGCTCAGCATGAGGAGAAACTTCTTTAGAGTGAGGGTGCCAGAGCCCTGGAGCAGGCTGCTCAGAGAGGTTGTGGAGTCTCCTTCTCTGGAGACATTCCAAACCCACTTGGATGCATTCCTATGTGGATCCTGCTTTGGCAGGGGGGTTTGGACTGGATGATCTCTGGAGGTCCCTTCCAACCTCTAAGGTTCTGTGATTCTGTGAGGTAATTGTTTAGTTATTTCAAGAAGCTGAGTCCTTACTAAGTGGTAGAGGAAGCTATGAAATTACCTCAATAATCAGTTTGGCTTCCCTTACTGTGAAAGTGCTGGGGGAAATTCCGCTCATTCTCTTCTCTTTTCATGCTTTATATTCTTGCCTTTTCTTCAGCTGGAGGATCTGTGCTGGGATGATTCCAGAAGTCTCTCATCAGGGTGTTCATTTCATATTGAAATGCTAGATTTATCTTATTTTCACTCAGAATGGATAGTTCCAAATAATGTGTGTGCTGTGTGGGGACTCTTATTCCCATCCCACGTGTGCAAAGGCAACTCTGCTCATTGCTCTCACTCGTGGGTGAATGGAGTTAAATGCACTTGCAACCAGTTACAAGTGCTGTCCCCCAGGGCTCCCTACTGGAGCCACTTCTCTTTAATGTCTTTATCAATGATTTGGATGAGGAGATCTCAGTAAGTTTGCAGATGGCACCAAGTTAGGTGGGCATCTCGATCTGCTGGAAGGCAGACAGATATGGACAGACTGGGGAGATAAGCTTGAAAGAGTCCATTACAGAGCCACAAAGATGCTGCAGGCAGTGGAAGATCTTCCTTGGGAGGAGAGCCTGAGGGAGCTGGGGCTGTGCTGCTGGGAGAGGAGACTGAGAGGTGACCTCAGTCATGATGAGAAAGATGTGCAGGGTGAGTGGCCAGAGGCTGGAGCCAGACTCTGCTGGGTGATGCCCAGTGACAGCACAAGGGGCAGTGGTGGAAGCTCGGACATAGGAAGTTCCATGGAAACATGAGGAGGATTTTTTTCCCTGTGCTGTGGGTGCCCTGTCTTAGCAGTGGGGTTGTACTGGATCACAGAATCACAGAATGTCAGGGGCTGGAAGGGACCTCAGAAGCTCATCCAATCCTACCCCCCTGCCAGAGCGGGAGCACCTACAGCAGGTCACGCAGGAACATATCCAGACAGGTCTTGAATATCTGCAGAGAGGGAGACTCCACAACTCCCCTGGGCAGCATCTTCCAGAGTTCAGTCACCTTCCTAGTGCAGAAATTGCTCCTCATGTTTCCATGGAACTTCCTATGCCTTAGCCTCCACCACTGCCCCTTGTGCTGTCACTGGGCATCACCCAGCAGAGTCTGGCTCCAGCCTCCTGACACTCACCCTTTAGGTATTTCTAACCATTAAATATGTATGATAGATGATGTCCAGGGGTTCCTTCTGATTCCCAGCATGCTGGGATTGTATGAAATTGTGCAATTGAAAATATCCTTTCAGTGACAATTTGATTTCCAGATCTCCTAAGCAGTCAAAGTCCTTGCTAAAGTTTATGGAGGTTGTTTTCAGCCCATTATGCCTCATATTAGGAAGCTGTTTCCCCATCCATTTCCAGAGACAGGCCTTCATCTTTTTGGTCTGAAACCTGCAGATTGAGCAAAAAAAAAAATCATGGCACTAACTTTGGAAGTTCTCCTGTGTGTAAGTGGTGGTAGAAGGCGTGAAGTATTAGGGAAAGCATATCTTACTTTGTGCTCATTGGAGAATTAGGATTAATTGCTAGCTGAGCTTGCAGTTGATGTCTAATTGGCTCGTTGTTGCAGAGCGGGCTGGAGAGGGGGGCTACACTGTTTATTGCTTTGGAAGTTAAAAAAGGAGTTGTCTGCTGTGTTTGAAATGAAAATAAACCTGCTAGAGGCTGACCCCCATTGAAATGCTTCATCCTTTCCATTGTTAGCAGGAGATCCTCAGTGAGGCAGATCAGATGTAATTATTGAGGGAACATAAAGGAAACATCTTTGTTTGCCCTGCTGTAATGAGGGAAGCTCAGCAGGATAGGTCCTGAGTGTGCTGGTATCTGACTGGCTGGTAAGCTGCAGAGCTGGCAGGGGTCTTCCTGCTTTAATTACAGAGTTGAGTTTGCTTTTGCAAGCACCAGTAACTTTCTTTTAAAGAAGGTAAGAGCTGGCAATGCTTGAGGTGCACTTCATATCCTGAAGGTGCTTTGAAAGTAGGAAGCAACTAGCTTGGGTGCCACATGAGCGTTCTTCTGGTGGTTCATATCACAGCATATTAGAGGTTGGAACGGACCTCCAGAGATCATCCAATCCAGCCCCCCTGCACAGTCAGGATCACCCAGGGTAATTCACACAGGAATGCATTCAGATGGGTTTGGAAAGTCTCCAGAGAAGGAGACTCCACAACCTCTCTGGGCAGCCTTCTCAGAGCTCAGTCACCCTCATTCTAAAGAAGTTTCATCTCGAAGACAGTGAAGGTGGAAAGGACCTGGGGGTCCTAGAGGATGGGAGGTTGACCATGAGCCAGCAATGTGCTCTAGTGGCTAGGTGGGCCAATGCCATTCTGGGGTGGATTACAAGGGCTGTGGTGAGTAGGTTCTCCTGCTCCTCTACTCTGCCCTGCTGAGGCTGCATCTGGAGTACTGTGTCCAGTTCTGAGCCCTGCAGTTCAAGAAGGACCTCAGGGAACTGCTTGAGAGAGTCTAGCACAGAGCCACAAAGATGTTGCAGGCAGTGGAAGATCTTCCTTAGGAGGAGAGCCTGAGGGAGCTGGGGCTGTGCTGCTGGGAGAGGAGGAGACTGAGAGGTTACCTCAGTCATGGTGAGAAAGATGTGCAGGGTGAGTGGCCAGAGGCTGGAGCCAGGCTCTGCTGGGTGATGCCCAATGACAGCACAAGGGGCCATGATGGAAGCTGAGGCATAGAAAGTTCCATGGAAACAAGAGGAGGATTTTTTTTCCCATGTGAGGGTGGCAGAACGCTGGAGTAGGCTGCCCAGGAGGGTTGTGAAGTCTTTTCTTTGGAGATACTTAAACCTCTTCTGAATGTGTTCCTGTGCGACCTTCTGTAGGTGCTCCTGCTCTGGCAGGGGGCTTGGACTGGATGAGCTTTGAAGGTCCCTTCTATCCCCTGACATTCTGTGATTCTCATGGTGAGGTGAAATCTGTGCTCAGGTTTGTATTAGTTCAAGTTTGTATATGTCTTGATGGATATAAGCTATCCTCAATCATCTCCATTTAGAGATGGGGAAATAAAGAAAAATGAGGCATCTTGGTGTGTCCAAAACCTGTGTCACAGAGTTCAAGGGAATTCTCCATGTGATAGCTGGAAAAGACTTTCAAGATTAAGTCCAACCATTAACATAACACTACCAAGTCTGCTGCTAAATCACCACATCCCTGAACTGCAACTAGAGCAGTTTGTTCAGGGCCACATCCAAGCTCACCTGGAATGATCTACCTAGACCTGAGTAAGGCATTCGACTCTGTCCCACATGACATCCTGGTCACCAAACTGGAAAAGCACAAACTGGATGGGTGGAGCACTCACTGGATAAGGAACTGGCTGGATGGTCGCATGCAGAGAGTGGTGATCAATGGCACAATGTCCACCTGGCGACCGGTGACAAGTGGTGTTCCTCAGGGGTCAGTGCTGGGACCAGTGCTCTTTAACATCTTTGTCAGTGATATGGACAGAGGAATTGAGTGCACCCTCAGCAAGTTT